>JAVGVS010000197.1:0-150305 GCA_032718565.1 Distichodus sexfasciatus | reverse complement strand
CACTTCTGTGATTCTCCTTGATGGCACGCGACATATAACAACCCACTGCGCAGCAACTGACGTTTTTTTTTTAAATCTGTGAATTCTTTTGAACTCTCTGTGTGTGTGTGTGTGTGTGTGTGTGTGTGTGTGTGTGTGTGTGTGTGTGTGTGTGTGTGTGTGTGTGTGTGTGTGAAAACAGCATACATAAACTTGATAAGCAATTTGACAACATTGTAGTAAATATTTTTTTAGTGCATCAAAAGTGTGCACATTATGATACGAGCAGACAGATTAAGATATCCAGCACAAATTATTGCAAAAAAGTCACCAAAATGCAGTATTTAAATATCATAATGAAATACAAAATAAGTATGAAAATACAAAAAGTCCACTTAAAAAAAACAAACAAACAAAAAAAAAACTTGCACTAGGCTGGCTACGGCCCTGAAAGCTGCCTTCGGTGTATTTGACTACTGTAAACTCGCGACAACTTTCTTTGTTTTTTATATCGAGGAACGTGTTTTCGGCAACAGGCTGAAATGCAGAGGTGGACAGTAACTAAGTACTTAAGTAGAGATTTTGAGTATCTGTACTTTACTTGAGTAGTATTTTATTTGGAAACTTACGACTTCCACTTCACTACATTTTAAAGACAAATACCATACTTTTTACTTCACTACATTTCTATCAAGGTTCTCGTTACTCGTTACTTTCAAACCTGTGGATAAAGTGGATGTTATTCCCCCTTTTCTAAAAGATGATTGGTTGTTTGACAGGTGACAGTCTATCAGTAATCAGCAGGGTTACATCACACCTGTAGACTGGAACTATAAAACCAAGTTCAGACAATTCTGCTTGATTAAAACATTGTTGCTATTGGAATGTCATGAAACTAGAGGTGTAGAGCTGGGTTTTAAGCAGGTTGGAATGTTGATTTGATGTTGTGAGCTGCATTTACAGCCATTGCACTGTCCTCCTGGTTAAGTTGGGGTTGCAGCCTAGTTCATTCTGTAACATTCTACCACTTCCTTATTCTACAAGCTAGTCAGAGGCATTGTAAGTGTTGTGGCAATAATGCAACAATGCGGTGAACGAAGATGTACTTTTAATACTTAAGTATTTTTTAAAACAAGTACTTCAGTACTTTCACTTAAGTAAAAATTTGACTGTACGACTTTCACTTGTGTTGGAGTAACATTTGACTAGTGGTATCTGTACTTTCACTTAAGTAATGAAGTTAGCTACTTTGTCCACCTCTGCTGAAATGAAGACGTGGGGTTTTTCTTGTCATAACTGGGGCTGTGAGGGGACACGGGCGGAAAATGGCGCCAGTCGTGAGTGTGAAACGTCGCGTCGTCAGGGAGCTGCTGGAGAGCGTTAGGGCCGCGCGCGGGAGGGACGGAGCGCGTGAGAGCAGCGCGAGGCGGCGGGCGATTGATCCGCAGTGTCCGCCGTAGTGGTGGTGTAATGGACGGAAGGGAGGACTCGCTCCACCTGGCCGCGTGAAAACACGGGTAAAAGACTTTTACTTAATCGATACTGTATGTGTGTAGCTGAGAGAGAGCGTTCGTTAAATTGATTGTGTGGCCATGATGTTTATTCATGGTCTCATGGCTTCAATTTTAACCAGGTATAAAGTCATGATTAATATTATATATTTAATATATACTCTGTGACAGTATCGACCCCGGTTTCATAGTATGAAATAAGGGTTAAAGTTCAGTTACCTGTTTCCTTCTGATTTTCCCTGAAAAGACAGGACGTGGATTTCCTCTACATACAGTACATCAGGGTCGAGCTTTGATGAATAATGAGCAGCATTCACCAGCCGTTGCTTAAGAAGAAATTTGTTCTTATAGCTCACTTACGCAGTTTTCACAAAGATTCTGACATCCACCTGTGTTTTCTTATTTAAATTTGTTCTTAGGTAAGAACAGAATCAACAAATGGTGAAAAGAACTCATTCACAAATGGGGTTTGTGGGTTTATGTCTCTTGAACTTATGTGGGTTCGTCAGCTCTACAGTTATATATTAGTTAAATGTCTTAACTCTCTTAAGAACAAATTTGAGGGAAAAAATGCAGTGCTTTCATAGCGTTGTTCTCCTAAAACGATTCTTTAGTTCATTCCAAAAATGATGGCGAACACCGTCATGTTGGTACAAAGTAATATGAGCATCCTTGGTCATGTTGTATTGAAAGAATACAAGTTTAATTATGGGAAAATTAAGTTCACAGTTCAGCAAGAGTGGCAGAAAGGACACATTTTTTGGAAACAAAGAACAACGGGTTCAGGAGAACAACCAACTTTACATTTTCTGCTCAAAAGACCCTTCTTCTATCATGGGTACTGCTCATCACCACTTGAGCTAATTTGATACCTTGTCTCAATAATTCAAGATATTATCCAATCATCAGCTTATTCTTTTATTTAAAAAAGATTACTATAAAAGTTTGTCATCAGATTCTTAAAGGTTGTGTTAAATAACAAATGACAACTGTTGGACAATATATGTGTCAAAGAAAAAGTACTTTACTTTCACTGTAACTATAAAGTATGGATTTAAAGTTGCTAATATTGCTAAAACTCATTACAAATACAAAGTTCTCAACATAAGACCTCATCACTATTCACATACTATTCTAAACTCAGCAGGACTATAACCCTCCATGACTGGATCACAGCATTCCTGCTTTATAGGGTTAATAAATACTATGTTGGCATTGTCATGGGAATTAGATCAACAAACACACAACAAGGTAAGATGGGGTTATAGCTAATTATCGGAACATATGCAGTATTTCATTTCTTAATTCAAATCCAGCTGAATCTTATGTCTGGGCCGTTTGTTTGCATCTGAAAAACAGTATGCAGTGTGGTGCAAATTTGCTTCATATTTACATGACATTCATGAGCCCCAGTGCAAATATTTGTTGATTTTCCTATAATAACGACACTGTGGGCAAGCAGTTGTATGTGTTATTTTTCTTATATAAGCACTTACCTTCCCTTAATATATTTAATCATATTATAACCAAGCAAACAGACGTTCGGTCACACTGTCAACACACACAATTTCCACGGAGCAGCACTCGTTGTTATCAGTGGCGGATATTGGTTGTGTGTATGTGTGGGTCACATCTTCATGGTGTAGTCTTTCATTCTTCACATCAAATAGCAGTATAAAATACAAACTACAGTTTAGTCTTTTGCATTAAATAATTGATTTTATTCCTTGGTTATATTGACGCAAATAATAACAATAGATGCTGAATTTCCTGAAGGCACCTTTGATGAGAAATGTGTGGCTCTAAAGACATTATTTATTTTTTGCACAATTGTGAACTTTTTTTGACAAAATTCTGTATACTTTGGGTGAAATTAAGCAGTCATGGCTCCCAGACTCATTCCTTCATTTGTTCATGAATTCAATCATGATTTTCTTTCCAATCAGTTTTCTTGCAATGTGGTTGAGTGCATATGTGAAAAATGTGTGAAGCACACGTGTGCCCTGGAGAGTTTCTCTAACCCACTAGACCATGCTTTAATTGTTTTGCAAACTCAGGAACCCAAAGTACTTAACGCTGAATAAGTAAACACGTCATTGACTTTATTAAGAAAAAAAGATTTGCCCTGCACACACTGACCGCTTTATTAGGTACATGGTGTGGCTTAACTGTAACGCACTGTTGCCATGCAAAATCTGTTGGCTTTCGTGTGTACCATTCGTCATTGTTTCTTTTTCTTTTTTTTATCATAAAGTTTGAGTAGTTGTCCAACTTGTTTTCTGCAGTGTATAAACTTCCTGGAGCCATACTTAAGTAAAAGTAAAGACTCCTAACAAAAAGTGACTACTAGAGTAAAAGTACTAAAGTATCAGACATTAATAACACTTAAGTATAAAAGGTTTTTCATGAATTTGTAGAAGTTGGTCATTACAAGAAATATTTGATGCAAAGTATTCGTTTTGAATTGTTCGTTGATCAGGAAGTGAAATTCTTTTTTTTAATTATTATTTTTGTCAAGCCTGAAGTTTCTGAAATCCATACTTTCAGTAAAGATCTATTTCAAATAAAATGGCAAAACTGAAAATGAAGAGTCACCCATCGGAATACCATCTGCCCCAAGTGAAGGCCTGATTAGTACTTATTTTTAACCATTACAGAAAGATATTTCATTCTTTTTTGTCATTTTTGTCCTTTCTTTTGTAGGTACGAGGGTTACTGCAATCCCTGTGCAACCTAGAAGTTCATATTTGGAGGAAATTAAAAAGACAACACAGAGATGAATTATTCTTCGCTGGCTACCACTTCCTTGATGTGGTATGAGATCATGCAGAGAGAAAAAATGAACTTTTTACTCATACCTGACGCTCTCCTCACCACTGCCACTCTCATTGTCGACCCCTTGCTCATTTTCTGCATCTTCAGAAACTCGTCTCTCCGTCAGGAGACACGCTACCT
Organism: Distichodus sexfasciatus; assembly: GCA_032718565.1. NCBI lineage: Eukaryota > Metazoa > Chordata > Actinopteri > Characiformes > Distichodontidae > Distichodus > Distichodus sexfasciatus. Next base: position 145,860 of record JAVGVS010000197.1, on the reverse strand, counting down.
TCTTCTGGCCAACACCCTGCTGGCTGACGTGCTCTTTCTCAGCTTCAACCTTGTCAACGTCATCTGCAATGCGGTGGACCTCAATCTGCACCATGTGTTCTGTGAATTCCTGATGGTCATCAATGTCACCACCTGCTTTTCCTCCATGTTAACGGTGACGCTGATGGTCACTGACACGTTTGTGGCCATGCGACTGCCATTGCGCTACAACAAGATTCTGACGCTTTCCCGGGTGAAGATCATCATCTGGTTGGGGTGGGTGGTGTCTGCCGTGTACCCAGTGGTGCTGCTGCTGGTAATGGAGATTGGCAAAAAAGACACTCCCCAGAGTCTGAAGGTGTGCCTGGTGCTGATTGCTTTAGGGTCCCTGGGAGATAGCATCAAGGTTGGACTGCACATCTACTTTGCTGTATGGGCTCTTTTCTGCATTGTGCTGACGGGCTACTGCTACACCCGACTGTATTTCATCACCAAAGACTCTGGAATATGGAGTCGCAACTCGCGAGCAATACGGACTCTGTTAGTACACACTTTAATGTTCCTGATATACTTTATTCCTGGTGTGGTATTCACCATGGAACTGGCATTGTTCATGGACTCTAGCAAGCTGAAGCCGGATGATCGATCGGTTTGGCTTAGTGCTGTCAACTTGACTGTGCTGATAGTGTTTCCCCGTGCCTGTGCCCCTTACTTGTACGGGCTTCGCTACCATGAGATATACAAAACTGTCCAAGAAATGCTGCGAAAAAGATGTCTCATGCAGGTCACTGCAGTTTAGAAAAGACTTTATAAATATAGCACTTTGTGTGGTGGTGGTGGTGGTGGTGAAGTGGCTTAGATCCTCCTATGGACCAAGGGGTAGTGGGATTGAGTTTGGTATTCTCGTGGTAAGATTCTTTCATATGGATCAAGAGGGTGGGGGTTTAAGTGTGTAGGATATCTATTTACATGTATAGCATTTAACACTCTTATCACAGTCTCCTTGGAGCAACTTGGGGTAAAGGGTCTTATTCAGGGACCCGATGGAGGTAGGATTTGAAACCATGACCTCTTGGTCTAGAGGCAAGCATCCTACCACTACAGTAGATGCCCACTACTTCATATCCTCCTGCAGAGGGATTGTGGGTTTGAGTGTGGAGGCCTACTGGTTGGATACCATTTTATAGACCAAGAGGTTGCCAGTTTGAGTGTGGTGGTGTGGTGGCAAGTCATCCTGCTATGGACCAAGGGGTTGTGGGATGAGTGTAGTGTTCCAGTGATGAGATACCTGGTAGGGCATCCTTATATAGACCAAGCCAGTTTAATTGTGGTGGCAAGTTATTCTATGGGCCAAAGAGTTGTGGGTTTGATTGTGGTTACCTATTGGTAGGATACCCTCCTATGGACCAAGGGGTTGTGGGTTTGTGTGTGGAGTTCTAACGGTGGGATACCCTCCACAGAACCAATGTGGGTTTAAGTCTGATGATCCAGTGGTTGGATCATATTTTTGAGTGTGGTAGGATATCTTGCTATGAACCAAGATACTGTAGGTTCCAGACTGGTTCCATCCTACCTCCAGCATTACCACCTCTGAGTCTCTTAACACCAGGTGGTTCAGGGAGTCCAGGGAGACTGCCCCTGTAGTTAGGACATGTAAGTTGGGCTGGATAAGAGTGTCTGATAAAGGCCACAAATGTAAATGTAATGTAAGTGTGTGGTATATAGGGCTGGATAGCTTATTGTCTACAATTGTGGAACGTCATTTATAACTTCATCTACAACAAATACTAACCCTAGTCACTTGGTCGCTAGCTAATGCTGGTTTCCTCTATGCAACGCTAATTCCTAACCCTAGCTCTAATTTTAGTCAGTTAACTTGTCATGTTCGCATCAAGCATTAGTGGGAATTAGCACTATTTGTTGACCTAGTGTTAGAGACACATATTTGTTTACTTTAACTGCCAACAGTAGGTAAGTGGCAGCATTGAGACTGATACCTTTTTAAAACTCTCAAACGCAGATCAGCTTTTATTGGCACCTTTTCCCCGTCTCTACAGTCATTTGCTATACTGCTAAATTGAACACTGGTAACCTTTGGGTTTCTAGTCGTACTATTTCTTATTTGTATGCCAATGTTAGACATGTGAGCTTGCAAGTACTGCCAGTAATGCCAAAGGTTTCTTAAACAAATCATATTTTTTAAAGAGAAATCTATGGAGCACTAAGTCCATTTCTGGGACGCTTTATATAATTGGGCTCAGCACGCAGTGTTCCACTGCATGGCCCCCTATTGTTATTGTGCCGTTTTTCTTTTGTTTGTTTCTGCCTCAAAACGCGTTGTGGAGAAAAAACGGTAAGACCTACAGCTTCGAAATTTGGCAGATAGGTCTGGTACCCCGCCGAATAAATGTTGAACCGTAGCTCTGATTCTCAAAAATCTTATATCATCTTATTCTTTGGTTTAAGACGAATTTTTTAGACCCTCGCATCTATTTCTGCCGTATTTGATTTTTCGCTAATTTGCATAAAATGAAATCCCATCTTTTTCAAACTCGTCCCTGGATTTTTGTCAAATCTGCATGCAACTGGTAGTATTTGAATCCCAAGACACTCTTCTTTAATTATTATCAAGCATATTTTTAATTTAGGTCTTCATTTTTTGTAATATGCAAATAAATGGGCTCGGCTTGGCGTAGGACTGCAAACCCATACACAGAGTGTCATAGAAATTCGGCTCTGGGTGGGCAACAGCTTTGAAATTTGGCAGGTAGGTCCTTGACTCTACCCAATACTGAGGAAAACAGTTACTTTACTTTACTTTTCCATATTTCAACATCTCAAACATCACGTACTTCTCAGGCAAAAAATAATAATTGCACCACTCTACCACTTGGTGGCGCTAATAAGCTATTAACTTTTGAATCGTAGCTCCGATTCTTAAAAGTCATATATTATTTCTTAGGTCAAGACGAAGCTTAATAAACCCTCGTATCTATTTTTCCCATATTGGATTTTTCTTTAATCGGCATAACTAGTCAACTAGATCCTGGATTTTTATCCAATCTGCATGTAACTGGTATTATTTGAATCCCAAGATTCTTTAATTATTAGTATATTTTTAATTTAGGTTTTCATTTGGCTGTTTTTTTTTAAATAAATGTGCTTGGCTTCATATAGTAATGCAACGCCACACACTGAAAATCATAGAAATCTAGCTCTGAGTGAGCTACCGCTAATTTTCGTAATATGAAATCATATTATTTAAATCTCACCATATTCTTCTTTAATAGTTATTGAGCACATTTTTCATTTACCTGTTCATATGGCTATATTATGCAAATCAGTACTTGAAACAAATTCAGCAAGACATATGTTTTTAGACACTCTCTTATAGTAATTATTAAGCACATTTTCAGGTATTTCTTTATATGGCTGCAAAGCTTCACTTCAAAGTCGATATCCCACTTGTTGGCACCATAATAAACTATTGTAAAGTTAGCCGAATAAGTTTTGAACCGTAAATACGTAGAAAAAAAAGATGAAAGATATCAAATCTCAACATATATATACTTCAATTCGTAAAAAACTGATAAAGCTGCAAACTGCATGGCCCCCGTAATCACTGCTTGCAGTTATATTTACTACATGTGTAATTAATCATGATCAGTCGTAGCAGTTTTCTTTCTGCATACATTGTTCATTCCTGAAGCAATTGTGCCATGTAACAGTTGATTTTGGAAGATGTTTCAATGCAGATGCAATGAAGATGTTTTGAATCATTGTTTGAGTGTATGTGATTTTATGATGATTATCAAAGTTATTAAAGTTTATTCACACATCACATTGTTGTTTTAGTTTAATTGATATGCTTGCTCTTGCTTATCACTTCTTAAACAGCAAATGCATTGCATATGGGCCTTGATCATCAGATAAGTAAGTTAAATTAGGTGGGGTGAATAAAGCTAAGGGCTAAAATGGCACTGTGATCTGAGTAACCAAAACACTGTTTTGGTGACCATGAGACAGGCCAAAAAATACAGTTGGACTCCTGAGTAAGTTCCTGAACTCCAAGTTGCTCGAGGGAGACCCTGAGGTTAGTAAATGTATGTTGTGCTTGATAAGAACACCTCAAATGTGGTGGTAGATACCTGATCTATTCTTTTTCATTCCCATGTTGTTATTTTGCTAGTTTCCTGTTATTTCTCTTTCCCTAAAAAAATCACTGTTGCTTTAGGTCATTTCACCGTGTAAATGTAGTTCTTTCACAAGCCAAACTCTAGATGAAACCTGTTTTTTATACCTGTGTTTACCCTCCGAGAGCTTCTTCACCTCCATTTCCCCGCAAAGTAATGTTTACCCTCATCTCTGTCTCCATGGAAGCCATCACCGGACATGACTGTGCCAAATCAATATCTCAGCCATTCATCAGTCATGTAGTTCACTTGCTGTTATTTTGTCAAAAGAAGAGGAGCTTCCCACCTGCCAAGTTAAGCATTCGCTTGCACAGACTCTAGCAAGGGAAAACTACAGATTTTTTTGATGGCTTCAGAAGATCTTTTCTTATCTCTCTTGTGCTCCTTTGGGGACTGGTACAACAGCTCTGGACAAGCAGAACGCCTCAATCATAAATTTGACCTGGTTAACGCATCTCGGAACGCCGTGGAGATGTTTGCTCAGGAATGGCATGTCTTTCTTCCTCCCCCCCATATGAGGGCGCTGCAGGCCTGCCCCATCTTGGGATTTGTGGCTGTATTTTTGACAACACCCATTATCCTAACCCGTATTCTTTCTCGAGCCCGGCTGCGGCAACAGACGCACTACCTCCTCCTGGCCAACGCTTTGCTGAGCGACCTACTCTTTGTCGCTTTCTTCTTGATCAGCACATGCATAAACACAGCTGGTGTGTTGATGGCGGATTGGACCTGCGCTCTGCTGCTGCTCCTGATGGGGGTGCTCTACGGTGCCGGCGTCTTCAGCGCCAGTGCCATTGTGGCGGACACTTCCTTGGCTATTTTAACACCTCTGCGCTATGCCGAGCTGTGGCCGGTGTCCCGGACCTATGGCGCCGTCGCTGCTATCTGGGTGGTGTCTGCCTGTTTTCCTGCCGCTTCGATTGGGTTCTACCTGTGGTACCACTCGACAGGCCCCTGTGCCCAGCATATCTGCTCTCTGCCCCTGGTGCTTGTGCTGACCGTAAGCCACTCACGGCCCTTGCAGGTCTGCATGTTGCTCACCGTTACCGTCGTCCTGGTCACCCTGCTGATGGTGGTTTCCGGCTACGTGGCTATTTACTGTCACACCAGCAAGTCCGGGATCTGGAGGGGAGAGCGCTCATCCCGTGCCAGAGGAACCTTCCTCATTCACTATCTCCACCTCTTCCTGTCTGTGTGCCCCATGCTGCTACTAATGATCGAGTTGCTTCTCTACTGCTATAGCAGTGCGTTAAATCCAGGTGAAGACCTCTGGGTTTCTTTTGTCCTCTGCAACGTCCTCCTGGTTTTGCCCAAAGGTTTAGCACCCTATCTTTATGGCCTGAGGTACAGGGACCTACGCAGTGCTCTGCTGCATTTCTTTAGATGCAGTAAGCCAAGGGCCATCACACCCGTGGTCTAACAGCTCAGATTATTCTGGGGTTCAGTAGATGGCACCAGGAGCATAGGTTTCATGTCAGCACTGTGGGGGAGTAGCTAAATAAAATTAGCGGAACAGCTAACTAACCAGTAGCACGTCAGTAGCTACTTTTTAAATGGTGTAGCTTTTCCAGTAGTGGGGGCAAATTTACAGTTTTGGGGAGTAGCTAACTGAAATCAGCTCTCTTTTTTTAGTAGCTTAACAATAGCAAAGCAACATTTAAAAACTTTATTTCCATGGCTGTGAAATAGCTTTGATAACTATAGTTAGTTACTTTTTAACTATAGCTTGTAATGTAGCTCATTGCTATGTTACTAACAAGCATCCTGACTATAGCTTAACTACTCATATCATGAGTAGCAGCTGGTTTTCAAAGCTACTATTGGTATATTGGCCTAACTGAGCTGGCTGGATGATCAAATAAGAAGATAATCTTTATGAAAATCGATTGACTTGAGGAGATTAGGTTCCACCTTTTACATAATCTTGTATTGATTGACTGTGGGTTATGATGCGAGGTCTTAACTGAGTGGAGTATACATACGCCATGTTTACACACTATATGTTGGTGGAAGTGAGTTCATGCCAGCCAAAATTTTAAAAAACTGTAAATTATGTGATATTTTCATGATGTGTTAATCTGTGACTTTATTTGTATATTTTTATTTGCTAGCCAAGCTCTATTTTACTGTATATATGACATGGCTGGGGAGATAATCACCCCCATCCTAAAATCCTAAATCTGCGTATATGGATTGAACTCATTTATTGGAGAAGGTATGTTGGTATAGGCTGAAATAAATCCACCTAGCATGCGAGTTACTGGGAATGGCCAAAAAATGGAAAGTTCTCCTGCTAGGTAGGATGGGATTTATGAATTTCCTATGGATGTTGTGCGCTTTCACTATAATCCATAAATCAAGGGTCATCTAAAAAGCTATTAAAACATGCCAAATTTACTTATTTATTTTTTTTATGTGCATGTTGGGAAAACAGCCGGGAAGGAAGGAGAAATTTGTTTTGTAATCACTGCAGTTTTTGTATGATTTACAATGCATACTGTAAATAGCATGTAGTAACTTTGAATATGGTTGTAAGCATTTGATGATGTGCACCGTTCTACTAGTTATATTGTTGTCAGTTGTCTTTAAGTTTCTTCTGCGGTTCTTATTTCTTTTTGGTTATTTAAAACTATAACACTATCTAACTATACTACTATAATAATACTGTTTCTGCCAAACTTTGTTTCTGCCATTTGGTGCGCATGACGTGCAGACGCGGATTAACACACAGGCTAGATATGGTTTAAACATAGGGCACCCCATGTGTGCCAGCCTGCCAAGGGGCCCCTGATTGTCCAGTAAAAATATCAATTCATTAAAATGAGCCTGGGGCGTGGGGTCTAACAGAAAATATAGCCTAGGGGCCCATTTACACCTTAATCTGCCCTTTAGGACGTGGTTTACTTAAACAGGACAAAACTGGTGAATTTTCTTGCAGCGTTGTAGCACTAAATGGCCACTAGGGGGAAATAAATAAATGCAAAAGTAGGCAGGACGCAGTTTCCACTTTATAACTTGATAACAGTTCATGACGAGACACGCAAATCCAACCTTTCATGGCTCACAGCCTTCACATAACAAAAAACGTGTTTGGCTTAGTGTTTAGAGTGTTTTTAACAACCATAAATCAGTTTATAGTTTAGATTTACAGACATTTTGATTTTATTTTAAAAGAAAAAACATAATTTCATGCATAAATTGATATATTTTAAAGTCTGGATAAAGATTAATCTGCCACAATATTACGGTGTAATCAATACTTTTTTTGATATACATGTAGTTTCCAAAACCTTTAAGGTTTACAATAAAAATGGCGTTAACTGTAAACCACAAACAGTTTTTACACTTCAAAACATTCTTAAGATTTCGTATGTTTCTCTTATATTAGTCATATTTGCTATAAGTTACGACAAAAGAACTAAAAAAACAAGGCCACGTGAACGTGGCCCGAGGGACAAATCCGGCAGTCCTTGTTTTGTTTGCAAACAAATGGCAGTCGCGTTGACCGTCCACCCAAAGAACTGTGGGAAATGCAGTTCCGTGAACCGTCGGTTGCTTTAAGCAGCAGCTCTGTTGAACTACATTACCCAGCGGCTCTATTCCCAACAGCTGACGGTTGAGAGCAGACTTTTTGGGATGTGCGATATTGAGCCTCACTGAAGCCTTTGTGTCAGCAGCAACGGACGATGTGACGCGGGACATAACGCATTTATCTACTTTATTCGTACTTTTTAGCTAAATAAAGTGAACTCTAAAACTTGCTTAGTTATGTCCTTGCTGTTCATTGCTATGTGGACGTTTCAAGTTTATTTCGGAGATTTCAGAAGTCTTTTGGTTTGGAGTTGATTTTTCTGTTGTGGAGAGTTTGACTCGTTTGTTTAAGGTATGTCTAAAATTTATTCTCACACATATCAATCTGACTATATCTTTAGAAAGTACATATATTTAAAACAACAACAACAACAACAACCAATCTTTGTTGTGTATTGCGCTCAGGTTGTACTCCAACAGGTGGCAGAAGTTGGAAATGTCACAATATAAATGTATAAATTCTCTTTGTACAGATTTGATTTGAGCAGGATTAAATATGTCTACTCAGCAGTTTGAAGACTTGAATAAAATAAATCTCAGTGATTTGTGATTCAACATCATCCTCTTGTCGGGAGAGCTGTGTGACCTGCAGGCCTGCTGTGTGGGAACACAACTTGTGCAGCGTTCACAAAGGCCACTAGTTATTAGGAGACAAATAATTTCAGTTAGACAAGTAAACCTTGAGACTAGACACGTAAGATTTGGTATAATCTTGTGGTTGTGTCTTCATTACTTATCAAGTATGAATTGGGAATCGTGGCCACCAGCAGAATATAATGTAGAATTCCATTAGGTCTGCTGTAAACCTGGAGTATAATTAGGCCTGATTAATGAGCCCCGAGACTCTCACTGTCTCTTAACTCCCATGTCATGTAACGCTTAACTATAAACATACTGTGATTTATTCACTATTACACACTCATGGTTCAAATCGCACATTGGTTATTTATTTAAATCCATAGCGTACAGAGTGTAGTTCTGGCACATTCATGCCATGTCTTTTCCTTATTCTGTGCTCTATATAGGTAAACTGCTCTGTCTGTGTACTAAATTGGTAAACTCTGTAAATAACTATATTCTACTATATGCTTACACTCTCTTAAACACATCTCATGTCTTTTTTCAATTTCTTCTGCTACATCCACATTGTATATATCTTTTTAAAATCTTATTTCTTCTTTATGGCTTGTATGTGGAATTGGTGGACCCAGTTTGAAGAAGTTGTAAATATTACACAACACTGTGCACGTTTCTGGGGCACGGCACCAAAACAACCTGAGCGGCACAGTACGAGAAATGTTGAGCAATCACACTATATCTTTCTTTTTCCACCCCCCCTCCCTCTCTCTCTGTCTCTCTCTCTATTACATATATACATATATAGTTGTAACTAATTTATTATTTATATCTAGTCATTATGGGAGTCAATTGAAATACCTCACAAAGTTAGCAAGACACAGCTGTCTATGTATGTTGTGTTTGGTGTTTCATAGTGTTTCCCAGTCTCAGTTATTTGGTGAGTTTACTTTTGATCCAGTTTTCCATGCAGCTTTGTGTTACTTCATTAAGGGCCAATTTCCCAGTTGAGGATTAAGCCTAGTCTTAGACTAGCTTTGAGTTTGAATGGTAAATCTCCACTGGCACTACATCTTAATCCAAGACCAGGCTTAATCCATGAGCAAGAAACCAGCCCTAGATGTTTAAGGAGGGACCAGGATGTCAGTGGTAGATTCTGAACTTTGATTGCACTTGGAGATTTCAAAACATTGATTTAAAGAGATCTTTCTACTTTCAGTTTAGCTGGGAAGTTAATCGAAAAGGAAATCAAAACGTACATTTCGAGCCTCTAATCCACGTACGCTTGTCCGTGACGATTATTTCAATTATTTTTAATCCAGTTTGTGACTGCATCTTTGTGCTTCCTTCACTTATTTTAAGATCACAATGATATGCACATTCATTAGAAACATGATCCTGGCTTTAATACTGGAGCTTATTTACAGTACAGACCTTTCAGTGAAGTAAACATAAAACACAAAAAACAAAATAATCATTTATTATGATTACGCTAAAATGTGGGTGATGCTGAGTATGTTAGTCTTTAATCAGGATATTGAGTCTGCATGTTGCTGAATACAATTCCCATACTTATTTACAGTCCGTGCTCCCTTTCCTACTAAGATTTCTGCAGTAACCGGTCAGGCACACCCTCTCCCCCACCCGAAGCAGCCATGGTGTTGATCCTGGGCCGGCGTCTAAACCGCGAGGAGCCTTCGAGCGTCCGCGAGTCGCCCGCCGTCAAGCGCAAGGTCTTTGAGGTGGAGTCCAAGAGCGCGGGCGATGCCCTGGACTTCAGTTCGGGCCCGTCCCACGCCGAGAGCGTGCTGCAGGTGTTTGACGAGTTCCGGGAGAGCCGCCTCTTCACCGACGTGGTGATCAGCGTGCAGGGCCGTCAGTTCCCGTGCCACCGCGCCGTGCTGTCGTCCTGCAGCGGGTACTTCCGCGCCATGTTCTGTAACGACCACCGCGAGAGCCACCAGATGCTAGTGGAGATCAACGGCATCCAGGCCGAGGCCATGGACACCTTCCTGCGCTACGTCTACACGGGGCGGGCCAGGATCACCACGCACAATGTGCAGTATTTGTTTGAGACGTCCAGCCTGTTCCAGATTGCTGCTTTACGTGACGCCTGCGCCAAGTTCCTGGAGGACCAGCTGGACCCGTGCAACTGCCTGGGCATGCAGCAGTTCGCCGATGCCCACTCCCTCAAGCAGCTGGCCAGTCGCTGCCGCTCCTACGCCCTGCAGAACTTTGCCGAGGTTGCCTTGCATCAGGAGTTCCTGGAGCTTCGCCGCGAGCAGCTGGAGGAGTACATTGCCAGCGATGAGCTTTGTGTCGAACACGAGGAGCTGGTGTTTGAGGCCGTCACGCGCTGGGTCTACCACGCCGTCGACTACCGCCGGCCCCTGCTCAAGGACCTGCTGCAGCACGTCAGACTGCCACTGCTGCACCCCAATTATTTTGTGCAGACGGTAAGTCGAAATATGACAGCTTAAACTAGATGAGCAATTGCTGATGAAATATCACGATTGCAGCAGCTTTTTGACTATCGCAGTATGTAATAACCTTTTATAGCTCTTGGTGCGCCGTTTCAGTTACTTAATGTTCAGTAAACGTGTCGTTGGGGCAGTAGGTATCGTAACGATCGAAAGGTCAAATGTAGAGGTTACATGTGGTTGTGGCACGGTGTGCCGTGCTGTGGTGTGTTCACAATGCCAGTCACTCACTTAAAATTCACTTTTGCAGGTGGAGGGTGACCAGCTCATCCAGAACGCTCCAGAGTGTTACCAGCTGCTGCACGAGGCCCGGCGCTACCACGTGCTCGGCAACGAGATGATGTCCCCTCGAACCAGGCCACGCAGGTACGTCTCAGTTGCTGTAATAATTGACAAGAAACTGTGTAAAGAACATTCATGCATTCGTTATCTGAACTAGAGGTCAACCGATATGGGTTTTTCTAATGCAGATGCCGATATTTACAAGTCAAGGTCAGCCGACGGCCGATATATGCTGCCGATATTTATTTGGGCAACAATTAGACATTTCCCCTCTGTTTGTTATAATAATAACAAAGGATACACGAAATTTCTCAACTTAACATTTATTTAACACTGACTAAACATAAATATAAACATAAATAACATAAATAAAACTGTAAATGCCTAAACAATAAATATATAACATTTGAACTTGACTAATAATTTTTAAACAAAACGAAGTTTTCAAGTTACAAACTAGTTACAAACAGCATGGATCACGTGTACCGCAGCAAAACTGGGCTGTCCGCAGAGATGCCTGAATATCGGCGTACTAAACTGATATCGGCCGATGCCGATATCATTAAAAAATGCTAAATATCGGTCCGATATATCGGCTGACCGATATATTGGTCGACCTCTAATCTGAACCGCGGTGGGGCAGAGCTTATCCCGGGAACTTACGGGCGCAAGGCGGGGAAACAACCCTGGGCAAGCGCCACCGCTCCCCAGGACACACACACTTGACATTCACTCCTTACGGCGCCAATTTAGAGTCACCAATTAACCTATATTGCATGCTTTTGGACTGTGGGAGGAAACCGGAGCACCTGGCGGAAACCCACGCCAATAAGGGTAGAGCGTGCAAACTCCACACAAAGACCCTACGGCCGACCCAGGGATCGAACCCACGACCTGTCCCACTGCGAGGCGGCAGCGCTAACCACTGCCCCACTGTTACGCCTGTAATTCCTGGTATTACTTATTTTGACATACACACGTTTGAACGGGAAGTTTAAAAATAACTGTGTTTTCAATTCAACTTTTTTCAATTTAAATTCAAATATTTGTCTGTTAAACTGGTTTTCAAAAAATGAATGGTGTGCTGACAGTGTTTGTGTCCTTGTTGTGAAGAACGGATCATCTGTGTTGATTTTTATCGGCTTTGTTTTCACTGGGGACAAGTTGACTTAAAGAGTCGCTGTCGACATGGTCAAAGTGTGTTTGTGTTTGCTTTTTGTTATTGTGTTCAGTGTGGATTGAAAGATAGCATTAAGATTGTGATAAAGATCGGGGCTTTTTATTTCTCTAGTGTTTTGTGTATGTTAGAGCAAGAGAGCGAGGCCATCTGTGGCCAGATAACTTCTTCCCTCTTCATAAGGCTCATATCATTAGGGACGCACGACATGGGAGTTATTGGCCGATGCCGATATCAATGCCGATAAATGAGGAAGACAGAGTCGTGTGCGAGCGCAGGCAGAGTTGAGCGTGTAAAGACAAGATATTCTGCTTGCCAAAGTTCCACCGCGCTCTCAGAATTTTGCTACAAAAATAATGTCGTAACTGTTACCGTAAACATTACTGATGGAGCCAAGTCAAGTAAGTGTGAAAGCAGAGTCGATTTCGAGGGTAGTGCACAACATTTGTGACCCTCCACGGCAAAACCAGTCGCTTGTCGCAAATTTTCAAAATTGAGTTATTATGTTTTCATGAAAGGGCATAAATCAAGCTTCAAAACGATACCTATATGGAATGAATGGGACGACATATGACTGAGATATCAACATTCAAAGGAGTCGGGTTTCTCCTGTCACGCCTTTGAAGTTGACTATCGCCGTAGCACTCACAGACGCTTGGTGTGGTCGCGGCTACGTTTGCATTTACGGTAGCCTACGCTGCATTCACAGCCACACGGATAGCCTACCTGCGTTAGGTTAACTGAACTCGGGAGACGAAGATGGATTCCGGAGAAATATCTTCACGCTAGTCAACCAGTGGATTTAGCGTAAATATTGAAGTAGAGCGGTCAAAACACAAACTTTTAACATTCTGCTGGAATTGAATTCCTCACCTCAAGAAAGTCACGTTTTTAGGATGAAAGTTTTTCAGCCAAATTTATTCACAACAGTACAGTATAGACCTTCCACTGTTTCAAAACACTAACAACAAAAAATCCACAATTTTACCCCACGCAACATAAACGGACGTTTTTTTCAGAAACCTCCGTTGCGACAAGCGACTGGTTTTGCCGTGGAGGGTCACATTTAATGTTTGTAAATTAAAAAAAATTTGACAGAGATTTTTTTTTTTGCATATCTGTCTCAAATATCGGTTAACGGTCCCATTAACTGGCAATAATCAATATTAATATCGGTCCTAAAAAAAACGATTATCGGTCGACCTCTAGTATTAAAGCCCACCTTGGACTTTGAACATGCCTGACGCAAGCGCTACCTTGCCAACATGCAATAAATGCGTCGTAAAAAGTCGGCTGAAAATATTGGGCAAATCTAAGCATGGGGCCAATGAGTAAAAAAAGCAGTTATCGGCCGATTCTGATATGATTCCGATATTATTGTGCATCCCTAGATATATTGGTGTTGATATAGAGTTACACTTCAATATAGATACTAGTATTCAAGCAGTATTGTTATAGATGAGCTCTTTTCCTTTTTCTTTTATGTCTGCGAGAGAGAAAGAGAGAGACTGATAGAGACGGCCTGTAGCCATCGAACTGCCTTCATCGTCCATTGTGTTTACATTACGGGGGGTGTGTGTGTGTGTGTCTTAATAGAACAGCTGTGCTGAGTCTGGCACAGTCGTCTAGTTCTGTGGAAGATTTTCATCAGAGCATTATTTTGCAGAGTTCAAGCGGTCATGAAAAGCCACGTTTTCCAGACCTGGAAAAGTCATTGAAAGTGGGGAAAGATCTGGAATTTTGTGTTGTTTACTCAGCATCAGCAGCATACCCCAGTCGTGCACGCAGTAGCTTGATTCATACTTTCTGACTCTGCACAGAAAATTGTGCTGCATAAATGTCTGTAACATTCTATACAATGGAATGTACATTCATATCCAGAGGTGAGTGCATAATAATATAATTAACTTTGCTTGAACTTGTGGAACAAAAACAACTTTCTTTGAATCATTCCTCGGAAATTTAGCTGGAACATATGGAGAAATCATGAAAATTTGATGATGGAAAATTGTACGAAGCCTGCATTTGTCATACATGATAATCAGTGATGGCTGGCAGTAATTACAGTTTACCATCCCATTAAGCCGTAGAAGAAGTGATGACAGCTATTAGTTAACACACACTTTCCCAAAACTCATAGCAACTTAATCACTGGTGAAGTGCTGAGCCTGACTGTTCACACATCCTCAAATTTCCAGTGTGTCTCACGTTTTTAAAACTAGGGCTGGCGTGTACGGATTGTTTCGAGCGCACGTGTTGGCAGAGTTTACAGAAAATGTACTATATTGTGATATATGTTGTTATGGGGATATGAAATGACTCATATTGGAATATGAGACTCTGGTCGTATCGCACAGCCCTACATTTACACATGTCGATATCTCCTCCACCCCGCCTCTGCCGCAGGTCGACAGGTTTCTCCGAGGTGATCGTGGTGGTCGGCGGCTGTGAGAGGGCCGGCGGTTTCAACCTGCCTTACACGGAGTGTTATGATCCTGTTACGGGCGAGTGGAAGTCTCTGGCCAAGCACCCGGAGTTCACCAAGTCGGAGTACGCCGTGTGTGCCCTGCGCAACGACATCCTCGTCTCAGGTGAGGCACAAACCGAAGCGTACAACAGGGCTGGGGAATTCACAACCTCCAAGTCAGTGTAATCTTGACCATTACTAGGATCATTTTTTAATTTATTTTTGCTCTTAGCAAATGTTTTTGGGAAGACAGCCGATAAAATCTGTAGCAGCTGTTGGTGTAACGGACCGTGACTGATGACCGTGACTGAGACCGTACGGATAACAGGCACACACATGAAATCATCAATTATTTGTAGTGTTTAACTCTTAGTTGTGTGTGTTTTACTGTTGCTTTTTAAAGCAATATTTACAGACTGAAGCCTTGTGTTTTCTTGTAAATGGAGCGTGTAAAAAGCTGAATGTACGCTGACCTTCACTGGCTCTGAGGTGGCGTATTCTTAAAAAGCCAATGTAAAATATAGATGCAAGCAGCAACCACCGGGGTCCAAGTAAAAGTCACAACAAGCAGCGCTTTAAGCGTCAAAGAACGGAGTGAACCAGAAGGCAAAATTGGCAAAAAGCTCTCAGACGTTTGCCTTCAGTGATTATTCATTCAGATCATTCATTCATTTTCCGAACGGCTTCATCCCAACTGGGGTCGCGGGGGGACCGGAGCCTGTCCCGGAAACCACCGGGCACAAGGCGGCAAGGCGGGGACCAACCCTGGGCACACACTCACATTAACACCTTACGGGGGCCGATTTAGAGTCACCAATTAACCTATATGGCATGCCTTTGGACTGTGGGAGGAAACCAGAGCACCCGAAGAAAACCCACGCGAACACAGGGAGAGCACGCAAACTCCACACAGAGAGGCCCTACGGCCGTCCCTGGGCTTCGAACCCAGGACCTTCTCGCTGTGATGCAGCAGCTCTAACCACTGCGCCACCGTGCCGCCCCTTCAGTGATTAACAGTTAATCTTGAACTAATGTTTACTTGTGTGTTAAGTGTTCATGCACCCGGTCGCCCGGAGGAGGATGGATGGGGTCCTCTTCGGAGTCTTGGTTCCTCTCAGAGTTTCTTTCCTGCTAGAGGGAGTTTTTCCTTGCCACTGTTGCCTCAGGCTTGCTAGTTAAGGTTTTGGGCCGGTTATATGTAGAGCACTTTGTGACAGTAACTGTTGTTAAGAGCGCTATATAAATCAAATGGAATAGTTTTGGTTTAAGCTGCGCAATCTGCTTTCTAGTAAAAATAATAATAATAAAAAAACTAACAATTACATGGGGGTTCCATAGCACTTACTGTTTGGAGCCCTAAAAAGTAAAGGTGGCTTTATCAATGCTGCTGGATCGCATTACTGATCGAAAGCCGTATCTAACCGTCATTGTGAAGCCTTTTTATCTTTAGCGTGAGTGGCACTCTGTTTGTTCAAGACAGTGGAACAAAGTTCTTCTGAACTTGCTGTTGGGGGTCTGTTGCATGTCATGGAGATTTGCATTACTAAGGAAAATATTGTGGAATCTAGTGGAAACAGATGACAGAAACCCTGATTTAACTGCGAGGCAGAGGCCAAGAAATGACATTATATAGATTGTCTATTGTTAAGCTGAGTTCCCAAGGGAATAGCATTAAGACGCACAAGGCCTAAACCACACAGTTGGGTTTTTTGTTTTAGCTAACTTTGCGACATAAAACCCTGCGAGGAGAAACGATGAATCAGTGCTCGGTTTTTTGCAATGTTGAAAATGTTTGGTTAAGACAGAATCAAGTGATGCAATGCTTCATTCATCTCTCAACCCCCTTCGTCTCTGTTGTGACCTTCTGCGCTGTTTCAGAGCTGTGGTGCTTTAATGCAGCCGCAAATTTTAGTGCAACATTATAACTCATTGCTAACCCACGCTGGCAGTGGGTTAAGGCTGGGCAATATTATCACAAATCAGTATCACGATTAATCGCGCATTGTAACATGACTATGAGGATTGAACTATTATTTGTGACCCTCCACGGCAAAACCAGTCGCTTGTTGCAACGGAGGTTTTCGAGAAAAACGAGCGTTTATGTTGCGTGGGGTAAAATTTTGGATTTTTTGTTTTTAGTGTTTTGAAACAGTGGAAGGTCTATACTGTACTGTTGTGAATAAATTTGGCTGAAAAACTTCCCCTTTCCATCCTAAAAAGGTGACTTTCTTGAGGTGAGGAATTCAATTCCAGCAGAATGTTAAAAGTTTGTGTTTTGACCGCTCTACTTCAATATTTACGCTAAATCCACTGGTTGACTAGCGTGAAGATATTTCTCCGGAATCCATCTTCGTCTCCCGGGTTCAGTTAACCTAACGCAGGTAGGCTATCCGTGTGGCTGTGAATGCAGCGTAGGCTACCGTAAATGCAAACGTAGCAGTACAGTATAGACCTTCCACTGTTTCAAAACACTAAAAACAGAAAATCCACAATTTTACCCCACGCAGCATAAACGCTTGTTTTTCTCGGAAACCTCCGTTGCAACCAGCGACTGGTTTTGCCGTGGAGGGTCACATATGAGGAAACCAGAGTTGAGCGCGAGCACAGGCAGAGTTAAGCGCAGAAAGACAGACATTTTAAGACGGAAGGTGCGGGCCATATAAAATCTGACCTCAGACCTCGGACATGCCTGACACAAGCATATCGGACAAATCTAAGCATAACCTTAACCCGGCGTTTCCCAATCCCGGTCCTCGCGCTCCACCGCTCTGCACAGATTCGACTTTCCCGACCCACAGCACAGCTGATGCTACTGATTAGCTAATTAGCAACGTAGGACCAGCGTGCGACAGTGCAGGAAATACCGAATATATGCAGAGCGGTGGGGATTGAGAAACGCTGCCTTAACCTAAGACCTCTTGGTCCGCAGATGCGTATCATGCCAGTAGGTTATTACCTCCACCAAAATCTCTGACAAAGGAAATGGGGCATTTAAAATAGAGTAAATATCTTAACAGTTCATGGCCTAACGTATTTATTATAAGAGGGGAAATGGAATGTCAGTTATAATACAGTCTGTGCAGTGCATCCTTTTTCACCGGTTTGCATGCTTCCTACAAAGTTCCAAGATAATGCTCCGAGTTTAGCGATGACCTCCTATTTCTTATCCCAGGGATTTGCTCTTCCACGTCTTGTTTACATTGGGGCTTTTCAGGCACAGTTCGGGGAAAAAAGGAAACCACATGTGTTTGTGTTGAGATTGGAGGCCCCGGGGGCTCCTCTCTGGAAAGTCCAGGTATCCTATTGGCTCCCGGTCTGACAAGCCTTAAAGAGGTTCTGACATGCGTCAACAAGGCCAGCAACAAATGACAGCTAATGGAGACTTTTAGCGCTCGCCATCCTCTTCAGCTCGGGTTCGTAGCTGCGTCTTGAGTTCCAGGCCTTTCCTATAAACATAATTTGTCTGCCATGTTGTACCAGCCAGAAGATTACATCATGTTTGCTTTGTGGAGGTCAAGTTTAACCGGGAAAACACTTTAATCATGACCCATATACCAGAAAGAGGCTCTGATTTGATTGTGCTGTACGTGAGCTCCGGCTCAAATTTTTTGGCATCTTTGAAACCCGACCTCCGCTCCAGCAGAACGGTATGAGACCTGCGAGTTTCTGATTGGAACGAGCCACTGCTGCTTCTGGTTAGCGATCTGTATCTCGCGTCTGATGGATGGCCGACGAAGGAAAAGGAGTTCCACGAAGAATTCCTGTTTTCCTCGAACAGCGCAGAGAGGTTTTCACTTCTCCCCCATCTCCTCCCCTCCTTGCTCTGTTTTTCGCCCCCTTTTTCTGTCTTTGGCACGTGTGGAGAGCCTCAGGCGTAAAGTCATCCACCGAGTCGAAGAAGCGATGACAGGCAACTTGTGTTTCCAAAACCTCTTGTCCCACGCACGAGTGTGTAAATACGTCTTTATTGCAAGTAGCTCAGGTAAATAAGCATGATTCAAGATCAGCACTTTGAAAAATCTAACTTGGTGTATTCCAAAGACTTTTGTTGGTAGTGGAGTAGTGGTAGGATACTTGAATCAAGAGGTTGTAGCAGGCTGTGGAGACTTTCAGCTCTCTTTATTCTCTTTAGCATGTCTTTTGGAGAAGCTGACCTTCCCTTTAAACATACAGTATATACTGCTTCTCAAATAAAAATCACCGCCTGATCGTGACCTGTTTGAACCCGCTATGTGTTAAAAAAACGGTCGCAACCAGATATTTACACTTCCTTCCTTGTCAGAGGAATCCAGTTTTCAAAGTAAAGAAAAATTGCACACACCTACTACAGCAAAAATGAAATTAAAAGCGTTGCTACGGGGGCTCGGCATGCGGATACGTGAAACGTACCACACAGTCAGTTACTCTTTCAGCTCAGCTTTCTGCCTCTAAGATGTCAAGAGAACCGTAAATCACCGAGCTTCCTGCCTTCATCGTGAAGGCTTCTCTGTAAAAACAGACAAGCTCAGCCGGTCGACGACGACAACGCTTGATGCTCAGCTGGATAACGAGCTGCCTGTCTGTGTCTTAGCCCTGTGTTTAGCCTAATTAGTGACTTTTAGGACAGGCATTTTTTTGCGTAGAGGTGTGTGTGTGTTGAGGGAAGAGTGCGACAGTAATGGAGTGTGTGTGTGCGACTCTGCGGGGGCGAGTTAACGTTGCTCACGTCTTGCCTCTAGCAGATGGTCACAGGTTGAGGAATGAGCAGCGATAGGAGACAGCGATGAAAAGCTCGGAGACAGAAGTCTGGCCGTTTTCTGCTCTAAAGTACAAAGCCAGGGTGTCTTCTCGGGTTACTGATGAACGTGGGACGGTTGGAGGGCAGAACTGTTGACAGAACTGGGTCCCCAGCCGAGCGTGAATACGATTCTGGTGTAGTGTGTAGGAGTGTCACAATACTTTCTGTTAAACTGTATTGTTCGATGCCAAGTTGTGGATACTTAAAAATGCACCGATCCAGCACTGATATCTAATAGTGAAACAGATCCCATTCCATGGCACACGTTAAACTGCAGATTAATTGGTAGGATTAAAACAGTTTCACTGTGGCTGGTACTTTTTAATTGTTGCTGTCAGAAGATAACAGCAGTTGTGCGTGGGGGTTGTGTGATCTCAATATGTCATTTTATATCCCGATAACGATATATATATCACAATGTAGTACATTTTCTGTAAATTCAGTCGATCTTTCACGTGCAAAATATCTTGTCTGTACACGTGCTCGAAACCTTGTGAGCATGTTCATACGGTGTGGCAAAGGTGCCATAATTTGCCTATATTTTTACGCAGTTGGCAGTAAAACAGCTTTTTTAAAACTCAGTTTTATTTCAAACTGTTAAAAACGTCCACATCTGCATCGCGATGCATCGATTAATGAGATTGCTTTTTTGCAGGAAGAGGATTAGCGTAATCATATAACGAATCCCGTTTATGATGCAAACGGGACCGTTCATAACGCACTTAGCAACATTTAGACATTGAACACAAAGGGGTTCCTCACAAATACAAACAGCGAACAAATAACAGAAAAAATGGACATAACTCACGAACACGACGCCACTACAGGCCGCACATTTTAGAGTTGAAGAGGCGTTTCCAGGTTGAGTTAGAGTTAGTAATCGCCTGATGTCTGGAGAGGTCTGTGCCTTCAGCAGTATTGACTCTTTATTATCTTAAGTGAGTGATTATTCGTCTACACCACAATGAAGTGTGACCTCTGCATTTGACCCATCTGTGAAGCAGCAGTGGGCAGCTGACACGGACAGCGTACCTCAGTGGTAGTTCTAGCGGTCTGAGAGTTGACCTTTCCATCATGGGGCGTACTCCCTTGTAAGACTTATAAGCTCTGAGTGGTTGTAGAGGCTGTTTATTGACTGATAGCAGATGGTGCCTTATCTGAGACTGCCTGTGTGAGTGTGTTTAGAGGAAGGTGCGTGTGGATTGGGGTCTGTAAGTGACTTCTGGCTTTAGACAACAGAAACAAATTTGACACAAAGTCAGAACCATAAAGTTCGATGCGGAAAACGCGGACGGAATCGCGGAATTCAACAAATAAAACGGAATCCGTTGTAAAACGTGGAATGTCGTTTAATTTGCTGATATTGGTGTGTGGGCAAAGCGAAGCAGTGGTTTCTAATCAGTTTTGGCCGATGCAGCCCCCTGTACGTGTTACCTGTTGAGTCGGGACTCAGCTTTCCACACACACAAACGCACAGACACAGAGGGGGAAACGTCAACGGTCAGCTATGGTGAAGAGACTGAAACACTGAAGTCCTCAAAAAACGACAGAATTGGAGTGTCAGTGCTAAGTTTAGAGCAGAACAATACACACATGATTTTTATCAATCGGGGGAACAACTCTTTTGTAAGTTTTGCCAGCACACGATAGACTGCACCCGCAAGAACACGCGACGTGATGTGGCGTCACATCAGAAACGTTTCGTTTTACACGAAAAAAATGAATGTTTTTAGTTGTTTACAGGTAAACATTTTACCAAAGCAGTAAATGTTCTGCTGAACCCCAGCACTTTGTTGAAGTTGAATGTGAGATGTTTTCCTGTTGCATTGTTCTTTTTCCCATCCACTCCATAATTAGACACTGTTTAGGTGAATAAATATGATTATAACGTAAAACACGGAATTCAGAAGAATAAAAATGGAAAAAACAGAATTTAGGAAAAAACTAAACGGATTTCGTAGCGCCCTAGTTTAGTGCAAAATGTTGTCATTGATATTTGATCGTGTTCACCAGCCACGTTATTATCAGTATAAATTCGGTAAATACATACATACACCTAATGAAGAAAACTTGCTTTTTAACAATCAGAGTCTGTAACCCGTCTGTTGTCATGTGCAGTCTGTCAGCACCCCCAGAGCTGATCCTACACGTGACACTTTGTGGCTGCTGTTGTGATGGTGTGTTTTTCTGGGTAAGCAGTAGGGAGCGAGTGATTAGGGTGAGAGAGAGAGGGAATGAGAGCGAGAGGGAAGAGGTGTCAGGACTTGTTTGTACTGTGTCTGGGTTGAGGAATCTCCCAGCTGGCACTGAGTAGCGTTACAGGGCAGAGGAAGAGAACCGAGCATGCTCAGTGTACCCAGTCCAGAGCGCTGATGTAGGCAGGTTACGTAGAATCAAAGCTGCAGCTGCCGCGTGTAAAGCCTCGTTAACTTGCTCACTCTTACAGCAGAAATAAGGATAAAGCTGAGGCCATGTCCACACGTACACGGGTATTTCTGAAAACTGAGATTTTCCGTTTTCGCGCGTCCACATGAGCACGTTTTCAAAAATATCTCTGTCCACACGCAATCGCAAAAAACGCTGTCAAAAGCATGCCAAGGCAGCGGGTGGCGATATAATCTTAAACCGTATAGCATTGGTGACCAGTCAGAAGCCTTGGAGGGGGGACGTCATTACCTGTTTCCGGTAGACAAACAACAATGGTGCAAAAAGTAAAGCATGAGTCGTATGTGTGGACGGACAGTAACTCCGCGCACAGGTATAAACATGACAAAACTTCTAACAAGGTTGAAAGCAGTAGTACTTCGCATACGTCGGGCATTGTAGACACGGCGCATACTGTGACGTCATATGAGTGGTCCGTTTCATATAAACGGTCCTTTTTCAAAATCTTCGTCTTGTCCGCACCTAAACGCCAAAACGGAGTTTTCAAAGACCTCCGTTTTCACTGACCCAAAACGCAGTTTACGTGTGGACGAAAGGCCAAAACGCATAGAAAAACCTCCGATTCAGAAATACCCGTGTACGTGTGGACATGGCCTAAACCTGACTCTAATCTCATATACCACAGTGCAATATCTTGGACTTTCTAAACAGTATTGTTCCACAGTTATCACATCTGAGAATTTATTAGTATGTTTACAAAATCTGAACCATAAACAGGAACGTAACTGGTGAGTTCTAACCATAAACCAGGGGTCCAGATGGCGACTAAAATGGTCACCAATGCGACTAGATTTTTTATTTTGTGACTAGTTTTTTCATTCTAGTCGCCAATGGCGACCGTCTCAATCCGTCAATCCAATCCAAAAATTAAATTTAATAAAGCAAGAAATGTTTTTTTTTTATTATGTTTACTTCTGCACTATCACGTGAATAAAGCCAAACTGAAGTAAGGCATCATCTGACACACCCACTCGCTTTCAAATGTCCTCTCGCTACCTGCTACCTTGCAGACAGAGGTCTAAAACACAGGGATTCCAGTTCTCTTTCGCCAGTGCAGATCTCCGTCCATTGGATTCTAGCTGTGATGGAACTCACCGTCTACGAAGTGATGTTAGTAGACAAGGTAATGAAATTTTGGACGGCCCACTTCGATAGCTTTCTTATTAGAACGTTTATTATGCAGCTCGCCAATCAGCTGTGTAAACACACACGCCGGTGAGTATGAGAGCTCGCGGCTCTTACGTGAAACGCTCCAGCTCAATCAAATCTTCCCCTTTATCACAGACAAAACAACCAACGTCCTAATCACAACACCGCCATTTATCGATCATTTCTAGTGCTTATTTCGGGCGCGCAGTAACCGTCTTATTGTGACAAGACCCGCGTCGTGTCGTATCCAGATGGATACCAAATTAATAAAAAAAAAGATTTTTGCCTGGCACTGACCCTTTTTTTTCTTTTTTCTTTTTTCAGTACTAAGCCATAGAATGTCTCTGCATAATGGAAACTGCAAACCAGTAAAACAGACACTGTTCTTACTATTTCTAGTAGTTATGTCTACAGTTTCAGCATTTTAAAGTACAATAAGCTAAAACTAATAATAATTACATAATATTATCCATTAATAATATTAATATAAGATAATTTATCAATAACTGTCTACATTTATGTGTCATTTAGGCAATATTAGGAGGTGAAATAGCTCTGATAGAAGAAAGAAGAGGCAGTGTGAGGTAGAACTAAGAAATAAATGAACAATACAAGTGAGTATTGTTTATTTATTTCACATTTGGCATGTGATGGAAATTATGGCGGGCAAAAAAAAGCATTTGGCTCCTTAATATTTTGGGTTTGGATGCCAGTGGCTCCTAATTTTTTTCTTTTGTCTAGAGCCCTGTAAACGAAACGTTAACCCTAACCCTTATCTCTAAACCTCTAACCAAATCATTACCTCACACTTCTAGAGTGAATTTAAGTGAGTGATTTTTTTTGCCATTGTGAATGTATCACATGAAATATGCCTCCACATTTGACCCCTCCGTGAAGGGACAGTGGGCAGGGTTTTGCGCGAGAGTACTTCTGTGGTACCTATACGTTTCCGGGACTTTAACCGTCGACCCTCCAATCACAGGGTGTTCTCCTTCAATAAACATTTACGTTTGGTTCGTCGTTGAAGAGACATAAGGCATATCAAGACAGATCATAACGGAATTAGTCCTAATGTGTTACATTCCTCCCAAAGCCCATAAAGAATGGTTTTTAATGCTCTCCTAAGTGAACACTAACCCTTCCTTTATTTGAAGGAGCCTTTAAAGGCCTTTAACCAGCACTTAACCGCTCAGACCGAGGAATCTGAAGTGCCTCGAGCCTTCTAATATTAGCTGCATTTAAAAAAATCCCTTCAGCGTTACTGTGCGGTTTGAGATGCCGGTCTGTTTGGTTGAACCTGTTGTTGACGATGTTTGCAGGCGGCCGCATCAACAGCAGCTACGTGTGGATGTACAACTCGCAGCTCAACCTGTGGATCAGGGTGGCCTCGCTCAACAAGGGCCGATGGAGACACAAGATGTCTGTCCTGCTGGGCAAGGTAAGGGCAGAGCTTCTGATATCTGGTGAACCTCTAGTTTCAAAATCAAACCTCTCTGTTATCAGCAAGCGGGCGTCGAAACTTGAATCAGGTCGAAATGTTTCGTCACAACTGCACGTTAGACAGGCCTCTTCTCTGTCTGTTTTTACGTCTGGTCTTAAAACCCATCTCTTCTCCTTGGCCGTTGACACCTTATGAGATGTTGACTTTGTTATTTTTCTTATTAATTTTATTCCCGTTATTTTTTTACGTGTTACGCCTCTGTTTTAATGTATTTTACTGTTGTAAAGCGCTTTGTGGCTCTGTCTATGAAATGCGCTTTATAAATAAATATTTATTATTATTATAACTGAGAACAGCAGTCCTCACAAACACAGGTGATGCCCCGACTGTTATATAAAAGGGTTGCGATTGAGACTGAAGATTATTGAGTACAGTTTATGTTTTGGTGTTGGTTTAGGTTAGTAAGGGCAACTTTGCTTCCTTAACCCTAATTCATTCCATTTTTGTTTTGTTTTGTTTGTAAATCTTAACTTTCAACCTGACGTGATATAATGTTGATTCAGTGGACAATGATTTGATGTCTGCTGATACAGTTTTGATTAGATTCCATTCATGAGCTGGCAAACGATATGCTAATTTAACCCAACCACATCTGCTCATTTCATATCACAAAAAGCAACTAAACTGCAATTTGACATTGTTATTCCTGAACTACGACCCACAGTAGTCAAAGTCAAAGTAAACTTTATTGTCATCTCTGCTATATGTGACCCTCCACGGCAAAACCAGTCATATATACTCTACAGATATACAGAGAGACGAGACGACGTGGCTGCAGTTTACACAGTGCAGCAAGAAACGGAACAAAGAACAAATAGGCCATATAGAATAAACAATATATAAATAGAACACAAAATATACATTTTAAACTAGAAATAGATGTAGAAAGAGAGACAATTTAGATGCAGTATTTACCTGCAAAAGTGGAAATTGACTTTTACACTGTATGTGCAAGAGGCCAGTGACAGTTTCAATATGAAAAATTCTATATCTAGTCTATTAATAAAACAGTATCTCTTAAAAAAAGTCTGACTGACATTTAGTTTGTGCAGATATTATAACAACTGTGGAGAACTAGAGTCTGTGCAATACTTTTCAATCATTTGTTGTGCCAATAAGTAGCGGCCAACAGTCATTTGAGGAGGCTAGTAGCCAGTGCTACTGTGCTTAATAAAAGTCGTGATGAAACCAACTGATGTCTCTGCACTTACCAAAGAAGATTACAGTATGTATGACGTAGGGAAGCACCGATCCTCGACCTGGATCAGATATCGGTCCGATAACAACTCAGATAGCTGGATCAGGTATCGGTGAGACTGAGTTGATCTGCGGATCCAGTCTGTTGAAAGAGGTTTTTCAGCGTTTGCGTACACTGCCCTCCAAAAGTTTGGAAATGCCCCTGGCAAAGTGGGCTTTTGGACGATATCAGCATAAATCCTCATCATTTTTTGGTGCAAATACATTAAAGTAACTTGACATTATCTTTGGATATCAGCAATAATCATTTTTATTTTGATCACATAATAATGGCAGCATATACATGTCAAAGTCAGACATGCCCCTTTGCCAGCTGTGATGTCTGGTTACTGGTTTAAACTCGGTCCAGGTTTTTAAAAGATTTTTGCGTCAGCACACCTTAACAGCTTCAACAACTGATTGGTTCATCGACAGCTCGGACGCCCAGATTACGCAGAGCTGTAATAGCTGCTAATGGTGGATATTTTGATGAATCCAAAATTGAAGTATTTTCTATGTAGAAACTGTTTATGTAATAAAATATGTTTTGGTAGTTTGTGTTGTCCCTTATCAGTGCAACGTTATCACAAATAAAAAGGGATTCATGGCAATACTGTCCAAAACCCCACTTTGCCAGGGGCGTTTCCAAACTTTTGGAGGGCAGTGTATACGCGCACACACAGTTCGTTATGCATCGGAAGCAGCGCTGCAGTAAAGCTGGTTTATTTTCCCACTTCAGCACTAGTTAGTACATATTGATATGACAATGAGCAGTACAAGCAACACAACACGCAACTCATGCGATTATACCGCTTAATTTCCTTAACAACACCAGCTCTCATCTGCAGTCTCCGTGTCGCTGATGGCTTTAACGCCGCAGGATTAGGGACCGTCACTAAATTACAGAGCCGCGTTTAAATAAATCATTTTTTAGATGTTGCTTGGATAATTTAGCATATACATGTGGGTGTGTAATTATTACATTGTTGTGGTTAGGAAAACAGTATTTAAGTCAACTACTTCCTTAAGCAGAACAGAACACTCTCTGTCTCCTCCTCACAGAGAAACGCACAGTTTAGTCATCGTGTTAAACTGGCTTTGTATTTAGATGGGGGTTGTGTAGCGCTGCCTGTGTATTTAGATGGTTTTATATTAGGGTGCAGTTGTGTAGAGTTAGTAATGTTAGACTGTCCTAGTGTTGTTAGGCCCTAGGCTGATCTCAGTATTGCAGTAGATCTAAATGAGCAGGTTTGGACAGGAATCCGGACGAGGTTCATAAAGTCTCCGACACTCTTTCTGCTTTTTATGCCCCAGTTCTGTGGAATACATAATGAAAATGATTAACAGTTGTTTTCAGCTTTGTATTACGCTCAAGACCAGGCTATAAAAACATCATAAGACATGTCTCAAGTGGTTAAAAAAATCCCCACAAATGTATACATGCAGTTAAAAGCCTTTACGCTGAGCTGTTCCTTTAAGGGGCACAAAGCATGTTAACTCCTACCAGCTCTTGTTTACAACGAGCACACATTCTCACCCACACAGAGGCAAAAAGGTTGGAAAAGTGGGTCTTCAGAGAATGCTGTAGAATTCCTGGAAAGGGGCTGTTTGTCTTTTACATGGATCCAGACCGACCAGCCAGATGTGCACTGTATATACATTAAGAGGACAGACTGTTTGTCATTGCACTGTCTGAGTATCAAAAACTTGCTACAAACTGAATAAGATGTCTAAAAATCTTGAACATTTACATTGCAGTGCGACTTCCATTTCTTAATTACACGGACAGTCCCTGGACAGTCCCCGGGGCAGTTGGTGGCGTAACGGTAGGGTGTTCGCCCCGTGATCAGAAGGTCGCAGGTTGGAATCCAGGGCCGGTAAAGTTACCACTAAAGTACTCATGAGCAAGGTATCGTCCCCGGGCGCTGTCCTTGTTAGCTGCCCACTGCTCCTTCACGGATGGGTTACATGCAGAGGTCACATTGGGTTGTGGTGCACTGTGTGGTGTGGTGTGTTCAAACCTAATCTTATTTTCACCAGCACAGTACAGTCCTAGCGGCCCTGGAAAAATCAACGCAAATTTAATCAGTGCGAAGTTAATGTTCATAAACATCTTCAAAGTCTCCCTTCCTCTCCACCGTTAAAGGGTTTGTCTGCTCTTAGTGTTGGCTACTGCAGGGCTCCATGTCAATACCGCTGATGCCAAACATAATGCGCCTTTTCACGCGTTTCCCAGTCTCCTCCGAGAAATCTGAGGTTGAGGTCTGAAAAACAGTTTTTCTTATCTAAAAGAAATAGTGTCCTCCCTTTCCTTCCCATGTCACCGTCATATCATTAGTGACAGTGTGTTGTATCTGGCTTAGATAAAGCCGTTCTAACTCCTTATTTAACCAGAACTGGGCTTCGGTGCCATAACGGAGCCGTCTATAATACATCATTAATGACGCTGTTATCGCACTGTAACAACTTCAAACGTTGATAGCGTGTGAACTACCTGTTTTTCAGTCCTTTTATAATCAGAAATGATTAGTCAGTAGTACATTTGCTATGAGCAATAAAGAAAACATAATTGGATATTTTCCTGCTTCTATTAAATTGAGTCATATATGAGTTCATTGTTATGTACATAATTAAGCAGCAGTTTAGTAATTATACCTAAAAGGAGAAGGTAAAGCCTGTTGATGGATAGAAAAGTGGGCAGTTGGTGGTGTAACAGTAGGGTGTTCGCCCCGTGGTCAGAAGGTCGCAGGTTCAAGTCCAGCACCTGTAATGTCACCACCGAGGTACTCATGAGCAAGGTGCCGTCCCCAAGCACTGCTCCCCGGCCGCTGCCCTTATCAGCAGCCCACTGCTCCTTCACGGATGGGTCAAATGCAGAGGTCACATTGGGTTGTGGTGCACTGTGTGCTGTGCTGTGGTGTGTTCACGATGACAAATAAATAAATAAATAAATAAATAAAGTGTGATAGTGAAAGTGAGTGATTATTTGTCGTTGTGAACACACCACAGCACAGTAGGGCCGGGGCGATATGACATACAAATAATATTGCGATATTTTAAAGCTATATCTTGATATATTCTCTCTTCCTGGGAGAGAACTACATTTACCACAATCCCCCTTGCATGACTGGGAGCCACGTCACAATAATGCGATGAATGTGCGTCCGGGATAAACACAAAAAAATATCGAGTATCAGGTGTGAGTAGAACGCTGGTTGATGTTATTTGTCAGCTAAAATATGAGTTTTGTTTATAATATAATCATCCCCTGTTTATAATTGTGGTTTATAACAGGACATGCCTTCTCCGAGCGCGTCGGTCAAGTGAATTGGTCAGGGATTGGTACTTGACCTCTTGATCCCAGGTTACTGTTAATATCTTTCCCGTCTCAAAGCAGAACTTTGACTTGTCCGTTCAGGTTTGATCTTCGTTCCTTCCTCTTTCTCGCCGGGAACAGTTGCCGTTTGTCCTCAAAATAGCAGGACGTTGATTTCCAGGCAGTGGAATAAAGGCTGGCACGGTTATCCGACCCCCTGCGCTGCCCTTCCTCCTACCCGCGTGTGTGTGTCCAGTGCTCTCACCCACATAAACACATTACAAACACACGCTCCTTACACACTCCACACACACTCTGAACTTGTCCCCTCCACCTTCGTATTTATTAATTTAGCTTGCTCTCACAGATCTCTCCATTCTCTTTTCTGTTGATGTATGTCATGCTCTCTTCCTCCCTCCGCCTCTTTATCATCACATCCAGCCAGACCGGTTTCCTGTCTGACACGCTCATGTGGGCCATCTCCCCTCACGTCTCGGCCCAGAGGACAATACGAGCGCAAGGGACCCGTGTGTGTGTGTGTGAGAGAGAGAGAGTCTTTATGTGTGTGTGAGAGAGTGATTGTGTGTGTGTGTGTGTGTGTGTGTGTGTGTGTGTGTGAGAGTGTTTATGTGTGTGTGTGTGTGTGTGTGTGAGAGAGTGTGTGTGTGTGTGTGTGTGTGGGAGGGATCCGATAGGGTCGTGGCCTCGAAACAGCGCTCGTCTGTTTCATGAGGGTTGAGGAGTGTGTGTGTCCCTATGCAACACTATGTCTCTGCCATCGCGCCCTGGTAACATGACCACACATATACACACTCGGTGTGAGAGGGAGAGATTATTGTCTAGTAACAGCTGCAGATTTGGGAGCTGAATGTTGATCGGTTTATTTTTAGGTGTTTGGCATTCTGAAGAAAGACTGGACATGCAGCTCTGTCGGTCCGAACCTGATATCTGGAGCAAAAGGCAGTGGAGAGGTCAATAGGGATGCACCGATCTGATACGTGGATCGGTATCGCGTCAGATAACGGCAGTTATTAGGGCTGAGCAATGAACATAAACCTGTTGAAACGTATAGTAAGGTCTTCTCATGTGAGCTCATGGAGTTAATATTGATTAATACTTATTGTACGATCATACCATCAACGCTGTACATTGAGTGGCCGATTATGTTGAAAAACATCAAAAATATCTTTTTTGGTCTTATATGAAAGAAAAGGTCTTCAAAATTAATCTGGTCTCCAAAAACGATATTTTTGATGTTTTTCAACATAATCGGCCCATATCTAAATAAACAGAACGCCGACTTCCGACCCATTACGTCAGATCGGGTCACATTTAATGTCCGGTAAGTTCTAAGTCTTGTGGTTCTGATGGTATGTGTGTGGTTTCTGTGAGTTAAAGGGATTCTGAGTTATTAAAACACTAATTAATAAAGAATGCAAACTGCCTGCGTCGGTCTCAGAGAGTTTTAATGGTAATATTCTCAGAGCTGTGGTCTCGAAATAAAACCCCGGGTCCTGTGTGTCCGAGTTCATGACGTCTGAAGCCGAGACTTTCATAAACTGGTCTGGAGACTGGTCTTGAGTTGTACAACACTAGCTTTTCATAGTGAGCACGTTGCACTATTGCACCTCCATGCTTGAAATGGTACAGTTGGTTATCCTTCACTCGCAGCACCTTCATGTCATGTCTTTATCTCTTTCTGTGTGAACTTTGTAACTAACTCCCGCATGTCCTATCCTGCCATTGTCTTTCAACAATGTCTGCTGTCTCTTAACGTCTCAGCACCAACCATCAAAGCAGGTTCCTCGTCTGTGGCAACGTGCTTGGCAGGAAACGTCATTCTGATTCTGATAACCGTATGTCTGCAGGCGTACGCAGTGGGCGGATATGACGGTCAGACGTGCCTGAGTAACGTGGAGGTGTACGACTCGTTCTCCAACCGCTGGACGGAGGTTGCTCCCCTGAAGGAGGCGGTCAGCTCCCCCGCCGTGGCCAGCTGCGCCGGGAGACTCTTCGTCATCGGGGGAGAGCCGGACGAGAGCAGCTGCACAGACAAGGTAAAGGACCAGGCGTATCGGTCTCCCTTCGTGTGTGTTTGGGGCATGTCAGGTTTAACTCCATTAGGATGTGTTTGTAACCCATTAGAATTGTATTGAAGTTCAGATCGAGCCGACATAATTCAGTTGGTAGCGTACTGAGGTCAGGGAGTTGGCCCCGGGATCAGCAGGTTCAAGTCCCAGACCGGTAAATTTGCCACTGATGTACTCACGAGCAACTCATCTGCACAGGGTGAGCGATGACGGGTTAAGGGTGTAAAGAGTCTGTAGAAGCGTCAGTGTCAGACCACAGATGTGCACATTTAACAGGGATTCATTTTTGTGTGTGTAGCAAGGCGGAGAGCAGCTCAGGTGTGTGTGGGGAGGGTTGCAGCGTGCGCATGCTGCACTAGCGAGACCAGGTGTGAATGTCCTGAAATCAAGTGAATGTCCTGAATCAAGGCCCGGTATTGCCGGGTTTGAATCCCGTTCACCATGAGGATGTGAGTTTGAGTCCTAGTGACCATGAGGATGTGAGTTTGAATCCCGTTCACCATGAAGATGTGAGTTTGAATCCCGTTCACCATGAAGATGTGAGTTTGAATCCCGTTCACCATCAGGATGTGAGTGCGAGTCCTAGTGGCCATGAGGTTGTGGGTTTACATACTCATGGTGAAGGTTGTTTGTTTGAATCATGCTAAGCATGAGGATGTAGGCGTGAATCCTGGTCACCATGAGGATGTGGGTGTTGGTCAGAACAGGCTTCTGTGTGTAAAGATGGTAAAATCATTTCTTGCAGCTCTGTCTGGGCGTTTAGCATGTGATTAGGGTTGGGTGTAGATGTCAGAATGCACGAGAGGTTCTAAATCTAAAATTGAACGGTCATCCTGCGCTAGATGATAGAGGGCAGCAAGATGGATGTGCAATAAAAAGTGCCGTTAGAAGCAAGTTGAAAAGGAATACGTTTAACATCAAAGGGGGGTCTAGACAGAGACACGTGATCTAGGAAGGAGAACGTCAAGATAATCCACTAACGGTCCTTGCTGATTAATAGAACGTTGTGTGTGGACTGTATGAGTGTGTCCGTTGGGGCGGTTAGACCATCTGCTGCCCCGATCTCCGTCCTACCACCTTGAACAGCTGAGGGGTTTGTTCTGCAAAGAGCAGTTAAGCATCTATTCACTCTTCATCTGCCTCTGTAACTGGAGCTGCTCTCACAGCGCCCCGGTGGACGCTAGTGGAGCGTGCTTCATGTGTGTGGTGGTGAGTTTGTAGGGACTTGTGAAGACCTGATTTTGCCCTGAAAAGATCTGGCAGGTTTTTGTGACTTTGTGAAGACCAGAAGGGAAAAATGCTTTTGGAGATCTAAAAGAGAACAAAATCAGATTGTGTTATCTTGCCTTAGGACGACGTAACTGTGTCTATGTGTGTGTGTGTGTGTCCTTGTGTCTGTGTGTGTCCGTGTGTTCGTGTGTCTGTCCGTCCGTGTGTCTGTGTGTGTCCGTGTCCATGTGTATGTGCGTATGTCTGTCTGTTTGTGTGTGCATGTGTCCGTGTGTGCGTGTGCATCCGCGTGTGTCCGTGTGTGCGTCCGTGTGTGTGCGTCCGTGTGTGTGTGTGTGTCTGTGTGTGTGTCTGTGTGTATGAGAGAGGATGAGAGTGTGAGTGTGTGATTGATCCCCCGGATGGCAGGTGGGCCTTTTTCCCTCTTCTTAAAGAGCAGTGAGTAGCATATCTGCATTGTCTCTGTCAGGTGTCAGATAACAGGCCTCCTCGCTCTCCTGTGGCGTCTCCCCCCCTTCACCCTCATTTCTGCGTTCCTCACCCACCATCTGCTGCAGAGAGAGCGAGCGACACAAAGAGAGGAGTAGAATAGATATAGAGATGAGGCAGGACAGGGCCCAGGCTGAAAGAATAAGGTACGTTGATGGGACACGTTCCACAGAGAACAGAATTTTGTTTACTGCATATTTCCACGGCATTCCAATCCCCTTATGTAAGCGTATTGTTTGCTGAGAGTTTTCTTAAACACGGTGTCAAGTCGCTCAGAAGATACGCTTCTCCAGACTTGCTGCTGTTTGGCTGCTCTGTACTGGCACGACCACAGTATCCTCGAGAGTTTCCCATAATGTTGACGGTTCATGTAGTGTGTACTCACACCTGCCTTGTTTAGTTTGCTAAAAACGTACCCAAGTTGGTTTCCTCCCTTGGTTCGGACGTTCTGAGCAGGTGTGAGTACGAGCACCCGGCCTCAGGTGTGGACCAAACAAGCGTAGCGAGGCCCAGCTGAAGAGGTGATCTCGGTTCGCTTCCAAACTAACTCTGACACGGTTGGTTTAAGGTGTGAAAGCAGCCCGACCTCGATCCCACCCAGTTGCTAAAAGCAGACCTTTTTGGATTTAACGGGCTCCCGTCGTTGTGGTGCATTATGGGATATAATTGTTTGGATAACTACACAACACACACAGACGTGTATAGCCAGCGCTAGAAATGAGAGGTGGGTTAACGTGGAGCTCCGAGGAGATCTCTCCTACACAGCCGTCTTGCAGCACGTCTTCACCGTTACCAAATGACTAACGTGATGCTGTAAAACTGACGTTGCGTCAAACGCTGTTGACGTTTCTGCAAACGTATGTAACTGTATGAGCCATATCACTGTAAGGACGAGGAGAACAGCACGCAACATCTCCATGATTGTGTTCTTTCACTTTGGGCTTCCCGCTTTACCCCGCTCCACACGTTTCTGTGCAGTGGTTGAACGACCTTTACGCGCATGTGGATTTGTTTACAGATTCCGCTCCACTCGCAACACCTACAGTGTGAAAGTGAACCGCACCATAGACAAAAAAAGTAAACATTTTATTTAGTCCGGACCACAGCGAGTGATCTAACGGACTGTCCTGGTGTGAATACGCCCTTAGAGGCACGAGCGTGTAGAGTTTCGGGGTTTTTTTTCATTTTGTGTGTCCTCGGGGAGTTTAAACAGACGGTGTGTGATAAAAGCTGTGCTATAAAGTTAGGGATCTCCTCCTATACGTCTCATCTTGTCTCAGTTAGGGATGTCTTCTTGTGTGTCTCCTTGAGTCTTTCTACAATGACAGAGAACAATGTGGAATTGATCTGTTGTCAGTTGATATGTCTTTCTTGCGAGTTCTCATGCTTTTGCACAGTCTCAGGTTTTCTCTCACGTTGCTGAAGGAAGAACATCTCTTCAAAAACACAGATTTTAAAAACGTAACATGATTTGTATTATTGCTGCCAAAAGACAATGAAAGCCAAAAGGGAAAAGCAGTAAGGCTGCCATGGCTACTTGTTCCATAATCTTGGAATCATTAAGTGAGTGGTTATTTGTCATTGTGAATAGGAGTGGACGGTATAAAAGGTATGCGATATGAATTTGGCCAACGATAGAGATCTTGATCATACCGGCATACTGCTGAATTTTCCGCTCCTCGCCCGCGAACATGAGGTAATCAAGTCGCGTCAAATGTGTGAAAACCACACCACGAGGCATTTGTTTTCGGAAAATGGAGAGAGAGTGTACGGAAGAGCAGCTCGTTAATAAGACCGGTGCAACGTCCATAATCTGGACATGGTTTGGATTTAGGGTCTCGGATACTGAGCAGAAAAACATAATCTGCAAAATATACGCTGTTGAATATGAGAGAAGCCAAAGAATACGCCGTTACTTTTCCGGCCTGGGCCCGTATGTTTCCACAAGGGAACCGCTCCGTCTGCCGCTCGCCACGCCACGTCCAATCGACGGATTTGACCAGAAACGTCCTTTTTATTTAATGGCAGAAATGATTAAAGATTCTTTATTTGCCACATGCTTAGTTCTACAGGCATAATGTGCTGAAATGAACACCTGGCTCCCTCGTGAGACTGTGCAAGTCATTGTAAATAAAAGTAAGAAATTTGAGAAAGTAAATAAATAAAGCTAAGAACTAAGTAAAAACATGAATGTAAAATATTTACATTTATATATTACATTTGAATGAAAGTTAAATGATAAGGACATTGGGCCACTTCCACCTTGTGCAATTTCTCACGTTTTTTGGTCTAAAAAAAGTTAAGACATTTAAATAATATATTTTTACACGGCTGTAGAACTGAAGAAAACTCAATAAGCTAATGTTTTACACAAACAAGGAAAGAAGTGTTACTTCAAGGTAACAGTTATATTGAAATTTACAGATCTAATTATATACCGCAATATATACCGTCTATCGCCTAGGGCTCAAAATGTACCGCAATATGATTTTTTTGCCATATCGCACAGCCCTACTTGTGAACACAGCACAGCACACAGTGCAGCACAACCAAATGTGAGCCATCCGTTACGGAGCAGTGAGCAGCTTCTTACCGATACCGCAAAGTTATGACAAAATCTTTAGGTTTTTCTGTGAAAAAAGAATATTTTCATAGCATTTTAGTTCTAACTTCAAATCAGCTTTAAAAATCCTATGTTGATGAACCTCTAGTTGCTAATGATTTCCACCTTCATGATGACCTCTGTGTGTGTGTGTGTGTGTTTGTGTGTGTGTGCGCGTAACACATTTACACACACCGTCTGTCTCCCCAGGTGCAGTGTTATGACCCGGAGGCAGACAGCTGGCTGCTGAGGGCCAACATACCGGTCTCCAAGCGCAACATCACGGCCGTGTCCTTCAGCAACCTGGTGTACGTGTGCGGGGGTCTGACAAAGACCATCTACTGCTACGACCCGGCGCAGGACTTCTGGATGACCGTGGTCAACACCTTCAGCAGACAGGTAGCCACCTTCACCCCATAAGGCAGCGCAGAACCAGCTCTTCACAAGCGGAAACCCTCCTGATTTGAATCACACGTCGATAAGTCTGGCTTCGGGAGGTTGCTTTGCTGCCGGGTTGTACTCCGTAAACCGTGACCCTCGTGAATGCTGATTCCATAACAGGTCCCTGAAGATGTTTAAAGCAGCGCTGGCTTTAAGGTTGAAAGAAACGTTGGTTCTCACAGCACACCGCAGGGCACACGCACTCACACCTTACGGGTCAATGTAGAGTGGCCGATTAACCCAGTGATTTGTGTGTTTAATTGATGTTGGGCACTCTGTGTGTGTGTAGGAGTGCTGCGGGATGTCAGTGTGTAACGGCAAGATCTTCATCCTGGGAGGGCGAGGTGAAAGCGGCGAGGCGTCCGACGGCATCCTGTGCTACGACCCCGCCTCCGGCATCATCACCGGCGTAGCTGCCATGCCCCGCCCCATCTCCTACCACGGCTGCGTCACCATCCACCGCTTCAGCGACAAGCAGCACTGGACCTGACACACACACTCTCTCTCTCACACACACACACGCACACCTCCGGACTGTGTTCCCTGCACCTCACTAAGACAACATGTCTCTGTTCCTCTGTTTTTCACTCTTCAGAGATTATAGACGGACTTGATTTGTTTTAGATTGCTTTTGACTCTGGCCTCTGTTATAGCTCTGTTTTCATTGTTAAAGATCTTTTTCCTTCTTTTTTATTATTGTTATTCTTTCATTTTTGCTGTTTTCATTGTTATACTTTAATTATTAATCTCGTATTTAGTTTTGGTTTTACTTTTGCTTGTTCCAGCTAAATATTTTTCTGCAGCATATAAACTTATTTTGGCGTATAGTCCATAGTTGAAGTTAGATTAAGTTAGATTATCCACAGCATCTCGGTGTCCAGGAAGCCTCATCGCCTTGTTTTTTTACACACATCTGTGCAACTATGTCGATATGATTTTCGTAGCCGTTAGCTTGTTGTCGTGATATCCGGTTGACTTTCGCTCACAACCTTCTCCACGTCTGACGCCTTTTTATAAATCCTTTGGATCTACGTTGAGCTTTTGGCCGCTCAGAGAGGGACGGACAGTTCAGAAACTGCTCAAAAATGACAGGGAGTGATTGCCACGATGAACACGCCACAGCTTCAGGAAGCCATCATTAAAGGAACAGTGGACAGCTGACTTGGGCAGTGCCTAGTGGTGTAACACAATACATCGATACATCAATTCAACAATTACCAAGCCCATAGCATCGATCAGACATCACACACAGACTGTATTAACATCACTCCCTTTTGAACAGGAGGCCTATTTTTATTTTTTAGATTGTTTTTCATTTAAATGTCTGAAAAAAACCATAAAATTGTAATTTATAATTGAGTTGCTTGTGTAATTTGGTAGAAATGGAAGCGATTGTGTTAAATCAGCACATCAGATGGAAATTGTATCATGATATCATTCTCCTTTGAATTGATATATCGCAACCTGATTAAAGTTGTGATTTACACCCTAGCAGCACTTTTGGGACAGTACCATGTTCACTAGTAACAACAAACCATCGAACTGCGGAAACGGCTCCCTACTCTCTGTCTCTGCTCAAACTTCATTGCTGTGAATATATACAGTGTATATATATATATATATATATATATATATATATATAATATTATATATATACACACACACACACACACTATATACTGTTTTATACAACTTTATAGTAGTGCATATATGTTTGGAACGCAGCCTGTGCCTGTGACCGTTGTGCCTTTGTGTTTTGTTTTTTATCCAGTACAGCCCCAATCATGCACTTAATGAATCATCATAACCCATGTCATCATTTGTGCTGAAATCTCAGTGTAAATATATTTGTTGTATATCGTGTTATATTAGTTTTGTTGAGTTTGTGTTATACGTTATTAGCTGAATAGACATGTTTAGCCAAACGTTAGCGCTTTTTCACGTTGTGTGATGCTTTGGCGTTGCGCTGGTGAAAAGGTCGAGTGAGGTTCCTGTTTAGCAGAAAGCCAAGACTCTTATATTTTATTTTGTGTTAAGTTCATATGTTGAAGTCACTGTGACAAAACGTTGCTTTTGTACGTGTTTATGGTGTCATTGTAATTTGCTTATAGACGCTTTCCCAACGTTATCCATAACCGAGTAGAAATGTTCCATTTGCCTGTATAATTAAACTGATTTTAGATTGGTTTGGTGTATTGTCTCTGTTTGTAGATTTCAAAGTGAATCTCTGAGCATCAACTCTTCCGCTTCGTTCATCTGTAATCTCTTGTGGTGCGGCAGTCAGCGTGTGTGTGTGTGGGCATGTAGGCAGCTGAAAATTGTGCAGACATTTGACACCAAAGCATGACGGCGGATTGTTTTATCTGAAGCAATCGTACGGATTGTGTCACGAATGTTGACGCGTAGTTTTGGAGGAAGTCCCTCATGAGACTGACACACTTTATCTGAGCTTTAGATCTGAGTGTGTGTTGTTTCTGACACTTATTGTAGTATTGCTCTTGTCAGTTATTATAATAACTAGAATTTTAATAACTGTGGAATTTTAATTACTATTTAATTGGACTTAACTGACAGCTGGTCCCCGCTATGCACCTATAACATCTTCAACTCTTCCTGCTGAGCTTTCTACAAGATTTTGGAGTGTTGCTGTGGGAATTTGTGCCCATTCTTTCTGTGTAGCATTTATGAGGTCACTCTGGAATTCCTGGGTCATAATCCCTCTTCCAGTTCATCCAGGTGTTGGATGGGGTTGAGGTCAGGGCTCTGTGCAGGCCAGTTAAATTCTTCTACACCAAACTCGTCCAATCATGTCTTTGTGGACCTTGCTTTGTACACTGGGGTACAGTCGTGCTGAAATAGAAAGCCACCTTCCCCAAACTGTGTGCACAAAGTTGGAAGCACAGTCTTGTCCAAAATGTCTTGGTATGTTGAAACAGAACATTGGTCTTCACTGGAAGTAAGGGGTGGGCGGCACGGTGGCGCAGTGGTTAACGCTGCAGGCCCTCACTGCGAGAAGGTCCCGGGTTTGAGCCCCAGGTCGGTCGTAGGGTCTTTGTGTGTGGAGTTTGCACGCTCTCATCGTGTTCATCTGGGTTTCCTCCCACAGTCCAAAAGCATGCAGTATAGGGTTAATTGGTGACTCTAAATTGGCACCTGCCCAGGGTTGGTCCCTACCTTGTGCCCATAGTTCCCGGGATGGACAGGCTCCGGTCTCCTCTTTGTGGTATTGACAAATGGCTTGTCATGTGTTACTTATTCTGCGTTAAAAAAGACGTTTTGCTAAATTATATGTGCAAACTGTACACACTCTCTTAGTTGTGTTTTCTTTCATTTTTGCTTTACTGCACATGGCTTGCAGGTATGTGACGCGCCAATTAAGTGTTTCATCTTAACATTTTTTCCCCCATCATTCTTGACTCTGTGCCAAAACAAAAGATGCAGAAAAATGCTGTAATTGCATCAGCGTTAAAGGAGCTTTTGTTTAGCCTTATTCTCTGGAACTTGACATAACACACTTCCTTTGAATGCAGGGTTTGAAGGAACTGGAATTCTGGGGTGTACCATGCTAATTATAGTGCTGACTATTAACACCTGCCTCAAGGCCACGACTTCACTGTAAGCAGTAAAATAAACTATCATTTAGAACAACTCCTATCTAGGCGTCCAGTGCTTTTCATGTATTTAGTTCTTCTTCGCGTTCTGATTACAAACCCCCTTTTAACGAAAGTCTGGATATTTTCCAAAATGCAAAAAACTCAAAACCAGTAATTTGTTCATTTACCATTACTTTTATTTAACTGGTAAAAGTACAAACACATAGTCTCGAGAGGTTTTCCAACTAGACCTTCTTTTAGTCTCAAATGGCCATTCAGACAGGTGGATGCCATGCAAGCGGTGAGACTAAATATATGTTTACTTAAGCCTTTGTACTTGTTAATATCTATTAGCTACTGGTTAAAACTCGTAAAACTTGCTGTGCTTCCCTGTAAGTGCTGACAACACCAATGCACCTTTCCAGAGCTACGTCTTTAGTCAGGTATACAGTATCGTGAAATAAGGAATGTTTACCTGCTGGCACATTGCTGCTCACATTCCTCTCACTCAACAACTCATGCCAACATCAGCTTTGCCGTTCCATTTTCAAGGTATAAGGAACTGGAGATTCCAAATTTTATGCCAAGATCTTAATCTCTGTTCTGGTTTCTGCATAAGTTTCACACATAAATGCCTCTGCATTGCTGGTGTTTGTGACCTAAAAACTGGTCTGTTGATAAAGTCCCAACAGTGTTATATAAGAAACTTTAAAAATAAAGAATCCTTACAAACAAAATCACTCCAGAATTTAAATGTCTCTATTAGAATCATTTAAAATTGTATAAGTAACATTGATTTTTTCCATGTTTTATTTGAAAACGAAAAGAGGTAAAAGACTTGCTTTTGGTTACTGAGATTAAGGTTAAGGTGTAAGATGAAAGAAGTATCTGTAACAGTAAGTATTTCGAGCATTTTGCTGGTATTAATAAAGGTTAGTTAGTCAAGTTATACTTGACTCAATGTCTTAAAATTAAGACTTGTCCTTCCTGATCCTCGGTTTTACTGAGAATTCTGTGCAAGGGCGTTAATGCTCGTCTGTTTCTCCCTTTTTAGTTGTGCAGGTGCTTGTCGTCCAGATGGAGCACTGAAATATGACCTTTACCACACAATAAGTTCAGTTCAGCATGGTCCATGACCAATACTGCCTTTGTTTGTCGTCCATTGTGCACTCACCACGCAGCTCAAAGTGCAAAATGTTAATGAATAAGATAAAATATTATGTTTGTTGGTTTGCTTAAATATTTGTGATGCAGATGCAGTTTAAACCTTTTTAACAATGTTCAGTAAGACAACGTGTGATGAGTGAAGATGTGATACAAGCTCAAAAGAGTTTTAAAAAGGATTACAATCAGATTAAAACTAGTTGTATTCCTGTCCTTCACCCTGGTGTGTGCGTGCGTGCTCTGAAACCTATATGAAAAGTTTCACTGAAAACATCACTGCAGACAGAATGCTTTTCTGTGACATATAGCATACTGACCCTACATTTCAAACTGCGTAAGATGTTTAAAGCATTAGTCAGCTTTCTAACACCCACAGAACATTACTGTGATCAGGAGACTAACCACTGTTTGCCCTCTGGGCCTGATTACAGGCTTTGGGGTTATGTTTGCATGTGCCGTTCATCCTTTACTGTAAGATTCGGCCTAACCGGCTTCCCCAAAGCTTAGTTTGAAATAGTTTCCGTTACAGCCCCTTCAGATTCCATGTGATTCAACTTCACATCTCACTAACCCTGTAAACACACTTTGAATTTTTAACGTTATAATCCTGCCTCTTTCATCTACTGCTTACTGCGATCTTCTGCACTGTTCTTTTTAAGTGGAAATGAAAGTGAGTGAACATTTGTTTTTGTGAACACACCACAGCACAGCACACTGTGCATCACAACCAAATGTGACCTCTGCATTTGACCCATCCATGAAGGAGCAGTGGGCAGCTAACGTAGGCAGCGCCCGGGGAGCAGTGCTTGGGGACGGTATGTGGCTCATGAGTATCTCGACCTTCTGATCATAGAATTTAAAAATATTAAATATAACAATATTAAAGATACCAACGACCATTGATGAACGTGGCGCTCTTTAGTAGGATGCTCATCTCTGGACCACTCACCTACGTTATTGTGAGCTGTTTGATCATTTGCTTAAAAGCCAAAAAATCCTTATTTTAGCAAATCCTTATAGCAAATTATTATTTTTGGCTTTTAAACAAATAATCAATGATTGTCTCAGGGTTAATTACACACGTAACGTGTTGATTCTGCTTCGAAATCGCTCGGCCGGTAATCTCACATGTGTATCGCGCCATCTGCTGGACGCTCCGTGTAATTGCAAGGCCTAATTCTCCAAGTCCATGTTTTTTGGCTTAGCCCAGATGGAAATGCCCCGTGTTAGCCTGGGCTGAAGCTACCGTAAATATAGAACGAAATTACAAACGATACGTTTTCTCTCCCGTACGCGGTCTCCTGAGAGGCCGTTATCCAAAACGTACCTTCGGGAGAGAACTGCAAATAGCTTCAGCTCCCAGGCGCGGCCGGCTAAAATTCACTTTATGAGCGTTTGCTTCAGCTACTCCCTTGTTGTACTGTGACGTGACAGGTAACGTCCACATTATGTTGACTTATTTTTTTATTCCTCCAGATTTTACATCTGTGCATTGCAAACTGCACTTGGAGCAACATGTGGTCGCTATAACGGCGTCATTCGTGTATTAGTTTAGCAGCTAATTTACGTTCGTAGACCGCTCCGTTCCTTCTCTTTGCCGAAAGCTAACGACTTGCTAAGCTAACCTTGGGCCTTAGTCTTTCGCCGGTCTTTCCTGAGTGGCGAGTCCGCCTTTTGTGTGCCTGAAGCCGGCCGCAGCCGCACTAACTCCCGGCCCGACACCCGCAGCTAATTGATCGTGCTAGTTCCAAAAGAGGGCGACATAAGAAAACACATGTAGGCTGTTTTTATGTTTTGCATGCGTGTGCCGCAGTAATATGTGGAATAATGATGAGGAAATAGCATTTTCAGACTTAGGAAATTGGTATATGAGACGGTTTGCAACTTAGCCACCAGCCTTCGCTAGCTTAGCCTAAAGGCTAGCTACTTAGCCCGGCGGCTAACTGTGTTGCTAATATTCTCATTTAGCGTGTTGCTAGTACCAGTCAGTTTAACAGCAACAGCGTTACAACTTTCACTTGCAGTTCATATCGATCTCGAGTCTCGTTTAATTACCTTTAAAATGAGCAAAATTAGCATTCACTTTTGAGACAAACTTGCCAGTTAACACGTCTGAGAGAAACTGAGGTAAAAAACGTGACTGGTTGTTGATTGTTTCTCACTTGAAATCCCTTCAGATCAGCAAACATGTCTGGAGTTAAGCGAAAGATGGAGGATAAAGATCCGGACTACGAGGAGATCACACAGGTGCAGCAGAGCAAGAGAAGCAAAGCCGTGGAACAGAATGGTTAGTCTTCTTTTCATTAAAAACATCATCATTATCGGTGGAGTCTTGTCTTTTATTGACTGGTTGGGTTTAATTTTCGAATTAACTCAAAGCTACTTTTACATTTACAGTATTTAGCAGACGCTCTCATCCAGAGCGACTTACATTTCCAAATTTCAGGGACAGTTCCCCTGAGAGCAACTTAGGGTTAAGGGTCTTGCTCAGGGACCCAATGTTGGTAACACCAGAGGTCGGATTCGAACCCACAACCTCTTGGTGGACCACTCCTACCACTAGGCCACCAACATGTAGAGCATTTGTCACAGTGCACCACAACCAAATGTGACCTCCGTGAAGGAGCAGTGGGCAGCTGACAAGTACCTTGCTCATGAGTACCTCAGTGGTAAGTTTACCGGCCCTGGATTGGAACCTGCGATCTTCTGATCACGGGGCGAACACCCTACCGCTACGCCACCAGCTGCCCCTAATTCGTTTCATTCCCTAATTACAGGGAGAGTCTCACTGGAGCAAATTTGGGGGTTAAGGATCTTTGCTTGGGGCCTTGATGGTGGTAGTGCAGGACGTATAGAATAGAGTTGGACTCAAACCCATCATCCCTCGGCCCCAGACTGAGAAATTGCCAAATTCCACAAGGATTGTCCACTATGAGTGTCCACATTTTGAGTTATTGGGAAAATCCAGCCTTTAGGGATTCGCTCTCATGTTAAAGACTACTCTCTTACACAGTGTTTTATTCTTGCGTTTGCTACGTCAGCCCGTGATGCAGCGATACAGAAGATTGAAGCCATCATCAGAGAACAGTTCACGTTGGAAATGAAGAACAAAGAGCATGAGATTGAAGTCATTGGCCAGGTAACCTGATGTGATGTGTTTTGATCAGTCTCTGTATTCAGTCTTATTTATATAGGACCATGTGCAATATTAAACATAAATGATACTATTTGATATATTGTAAAAGAGTTAAGCTGGACTTACATTGTGATTTACAGCCCATTTTCAACTTGTCACTCTTGCGATTATTTTCTTAATCAGCTTAATCGTTTCTCATGCGCTCGTTAGCTGAAGGAGCTAAAAATATGTCCTTTTACCCAAAGGACATCTTGCTTTCAAAGTGAAACCACTTACGTATTTTACCAAAAGTATGAAGCCTCATCAAATGTTATGTCTTTTACTAACTGTTGGAATGATGCTTAATATAATTTTATCATCTTGAAAACCAGACAACTCAGAAAACCTGCCGAGGTTTTGTTGAGTGTAAAACAAAAGTGACCCAGGTCTTTTTTCGTCTCCAGCGTTTGAACGAGGCGAGGAGGATGATGGACAAGCTGAGGGCCTGCATCGTGGCCAGTTACTATGCCAACGCTGGCATGCCCAAGGTTGCTGAGGTAAATCTGGTCTCGCTTTATCTCCCACTGAAAGCCAGGCAAAGGTGGAGTGGATTTGGTCCTCGCTT
Source organism: Distichodus sexfasciatus (assembly GCA_032718565.1). Classification (NCBI taxonomy): domain Eukaryota; kingdom Metazoa; phylum Chordata; class Actinopteri; order Characiformes; family Distichodontidae; genus Distichodus; species Distichodus sexfasciatus. The sequence goes on along the minus strand of JAVGVS010000197.1, from coordinate 101,342 downwards.
GTGTAGCACATGTGCAGGAAAGCCGAGTTGATTTGATTTAGGGATTTTACAGAAGAATGTTTACTGTCACACTGTTAGTGTTTTAAATTCTTTTTGTTAATATTTGAAGCGTGCTTTCATTGGTGCCAAGTACTCACAATAGGGACATAACAGCATTGAACTATAACTCTGCTAAAAACAAGCATGAAATTAATTGAGGGAGGGGGGGAAGGTGGGCAAAAACGAGAAAAGAAAATGAACCTCTTAACAAGCAGGCAAAGAATTCTGAAAGAAAATTCCTCATATGTGAGGAACACACCACAGTGTTCTCTATTCAAATATAGTTTCATTCCGTTCTGATCATGCCAGTGATCTGACCTTTTATATTTGCTGTGCTAAAACACTTTCTTCTTCTTCTGATATCAGTTCCACCATCACTGTCCTATCACTTGTTTACACACTTTCACTATCAAGTTCAATCCCATTGCCACTCACATTTTATAGCAACACACAGGCACAATTGCATTTATAGGGATCAAATTTCTCTGGCAGAAATTTACTGTGTTATGTATGAACGTGTGAACTGACTGCTGTAACACATGGGACGTTTGCTGCAAAGGAGAAGACACCTACTAAAAAACAAGCAATTTTCTCCTAGTATTTTTGGATGTTCTCTAGGAATTGCCAGATTTTCCTAAAATATCTATTTGCAAGTATACTCTGAACATCTGCCACCAATTTCCAAAATGTTTTATGATGCACGGGGGTTGCAGAATATATGTAAATATGCTTTCCTTTTTTCAAATGATCTGTTTGGAGTAAACATGACAGGAATGTGTGCAATTTCTTGACATTCTGTCAGGAAGAACTTGTACATGTTATAAAAGCATTGAAGTCACCACTGGAAAATGTTAACCAAATTATTTAGCAAGTTGGACAATAAACTCAGATTTCAGCCTTTTATGGCCATGGCACAGAGGTTTCGTTTTATTGTTTCACATCAAATTCATGAATCAGCTTATTTCTTGGTGTCATACCAAATCATTTCCGAGCTGAAGAGTGTCTTGAGATTCATTCTGCTGAAAGATACAGATAAAATGCAAAGCTTTATTTACATTATATGTTACAACATCTGTAATCCATAACTCAACATTGTTTAAGATGTTAAGAACGTGCAGTGCAAAAATATTGTAGGATCCGTCCTAAAAGATGCAGAGCTAAAGTAGTTTAGGATTAAAAGAGTCGATTTGTCATATTGGAATCGCTTTCAGTATCATTATTAACATGCTGAATATTGCGATAATGATAAACATATTTTTTGGTCTGATTCATTTATTCGTCCTTGCAGCCTTCGAAGAGCGATTCGTCTGCCCTGAACCATCCCGCTATTAAGAGGTTCCTGGAGTCGCCGTCCCGATCCTCATCGCCACTGAACCAGGGCTCGGAGGCGCCGTCGGCAAGCCACTCGGAACCCGAGTCTCTGAGTCAGCACGGAGAGGCGGCCGAGTCGGGCGAGAGGGACGCGCAGGGATGGAGGGGGGAGGAACCCGGACGGCAGGAGCGCAGACCCGGGCGCAATACGGGCAAGGTGAGGCGGTGGGGGAGAGGTCTCTTGGTGGTGTGTGTGTGTGTGTGTGTCCAAAGCTGTTATTTAATGTGTGGTAATCACTCATTATTTACACTTTATTTGACACAGGACTGTTTATTTGCACAGTCTGTTGCACAAACCTAATCCAAGTGCTGCATTTCTCTCGTTCCGTCTCCTTCCACAGGACACGTTTGGTGTGCCGTCGTCGATAGAACACCACCTCACCTACCACACCACGGGAGACGAGGCGTCACGGCTCTACGTGAAGAAAACCATAGTCGTGGGGAACGTCTCCAAGTACGACGTTGCTGTCTTTCACGTTTGCTCTGCTTCACATCATTCCCTTATTGAGCTGCTAATTTTACAGGCGCAATCAGCCCCTGACCCTAAACTTACAATGAAATGATTTTTGCTGGAGTGATAAAATCCCAAACAGCAGACGACCCACTGCTAGTCCAGTCTCAAACAGCAGTGTACTGTGCTCTGTATGTTAGAGGGACGTGGCTTTTGCATCCTCAGTTATATACAGTAAAAGATGGAGTGAGCAGAAGTTCTTACTCATGATGAGGGATGTTCAGGAGAAGTGGCGTTTTAAGTAGGGATGCACGATAATATTGGAATCGGCTGATAATAATCGGACCAGTGCTTAGATTTGCCCGATTATTTTCCGGTGATATTTTACGATGCGTTTATTGTACGTCAGAAAGGTGGGGCTTGTGCCAGGCATGTCCAAAGTCTGAGGTTTGAGTGATTATGTACAGCCCACGGCTTCTGTCTTAAAATGTTAAAGGCGATGCTATATATGGATGGGCGCGAGCAGCACATTAGTGTTTTTTACCCTGTTTCATCTCTCTCTCACACACACACAGGTACATAGCTCCTGACAAGAGAGAGGAGAACGACCAGTCCACTCACAAGTGGATGGTTTACGTCCGAGGCTCGCGGAAGGAGCCCAGCATCGACCACTTTGTGAAGAAGGTTTGGTTCTTCCTGCACCCCAGCTACAAGCCCAACGACCTGGTGGAGGTCAGGTGCGTGTTCAACCCCGTCCAACGTTAATGGACCGATGTGCATGTTTAAGATCAGTTAAACTTTTAAAGACAGCAGTATCAGTAAGCTCTGACGTTAACTGTATCGCTGCTGGAGAAATTAATAAATCAAAATCTTTGTTTTTACGTAACAGTAATCATCCCCAGTTTATCTGGCCAGCTCTGTTACTAATTAAGACGTTAATCTAGAACGTTCTCTCGTAACGCACGGGGAACTGTCGCTGTCCAATCTGCCTGTGTTTTGTTCTGCTTATGGCTGTGGTTTATATTCTGATCGGCGAGATTATAAACACAGATTTAAACTTGAATCCAGATTTTTTAAATTCCAAACGTGAATTTCAACTTAACATCCGTTAAGTCTTCCTGCAAGCTTTTTATTTTATGTGATAATGTAAAACATCAAGCACACAAACTCGTTGTGGACCGAGAAGTCCCACAAAAACCGTGGTGCATGTGTTGACACTTTGTTAAAGAATAACAACAATAGTGATTTTAAATAAAGCAATATTAATTATGTTATTATTTAGATTTTTTCTTTAATAAGTATCGGTAGGGTGTTCGCCCCGTGATCAGAAGGTTGCAGGTTGGAATCCAGGGCTGGTAAAGGTACCACTGAGGTACTCATGAGCAAGGTACCGTCCCTGGGCGCTTGTTAGCTGGCCACTGCTCCTTCGTGGATAGGTTAAATGCAGAGGTCACATTTGGTTGTGGTGCACTGTGTGCTGTGCTGTGCTGTGCTGTGCTGTGGTGTGTTCACGATGACAATCACTCACTTTCACTAAGAATACCGTTTTAAGTACCGATAAGCAGTACCAGCAAGAGTGTTAATCTTAACCATACCCATCCCTAAGTAACACGTTTTATTTTTTTTATTTTAACGTTTTATGATTATTTGTCATTGTGAACGCAGCACAGCCCACAGTTTTAATTTAGCTTGTTTGTGCAGTGGCCTGTTTGCTGTATTGTAACTCGTTAAGTATGTGCTCCCTGAGTTAAATCTCATTTCAAAATATTAAATATCTTCTAGATAGAACTTCTTGAGGTCATATCATTTTCCTTGTGAGCTGCACAACTGCTTATCACTCTTTAAAACAGAGTTATTTAATGCATTAATACATACATGCTGTGTTGCAGCACAATGTTTAATGTCATTTTGTCCAGTGTGGGGGGGCTTAGTGTCATTGACTGGAGAGATCAGCACATTAATAGCCTCTCTAGTACAAGTTCTAAAACCTATTAAGAGAAGTGTGTGTGTGTGTGTGTGTGTTTAGTGAACCCCCATTTCACCTGACGCGGCGGGGCTGGGGGGAGTTTCCTGTGCGCGTGCAGATCCACTTTAAAGACCAGCGGAACAAACGCATCGACATCATTCATCATCTGAAGGTCAGTCTCCATCACCGCACTGAGAACATCTTTTATTCAACAGAGGACTCTCTCTTCCTCTCTGTCCTCCTCCTGCCTCCCTCTCTTCCTGTTTGTCTCTGCGTCTCCCTCGCTTTCCCTCACTTTATTCTGCGCCCTCTCTCTGGCTGTCTCTTCCTCTTGTCTTCCTGTCTGTGAGCTCTCTCTCTCTCTCTGTATATATATGTGACCCTCCACGGCAAAACCAGTCGCTTGTCGCAACGGAGGTTTCCGAGAAAAACGAGCGTTTATGTTGCGTGGGGTAAAATTGTGGATTTTTTGTTTTTAGTGTTTTGAAACAGTGGAAGCTTTATACTGTACTGTTGTGAATAAATTTGGCTGAAAAACTTACCCTTTCCATCCTAAAAACGTGACTTTCTTGAGGTGAGGAATTCAATTCCAGCAGAATGTTAAAAGTTTGTGTTTTGACCGCTCTACTTCAAGACTGCACCGCACCAAGCGTCTGTGAGTGCTACAGCGATAGTCAACTTCGACGGCAGATTTCTCCGTTTCTCACTTGGCGTGACAGGAGAAACCCGACTCCTTTGAATGTTGATATCTCAGTCATATGTTGTCCGATTCATTCCATATAGGTATCGTTTTGAAGCTTGATTTATGCCCTTTCATGAAAACATAACTCAATTTTGAAAATTTGCGACAAGCGACTGGTTTTGCCGTGGAGGGTCACATGGTCTCATATGTGTTTCTTCTCCTTTCTCTCCGTTTTTCATCTCTCTCCTCCCGTTTCACTTCATATATTTCAAAATGTACCTTTGCTCACAAAATGACAGAGAGAAAGATTATGTGAGAGATGAACTACCTCATGACCAGGACGTCTATGGTCCTACCATACCTTCTACCGCGAAACGGTCCGTTTTTCAAAATCTTCGTTTTTCTTGTCCACACCTAAACGCAGAAACTGAGTTTTCAAAAATCGCCGCTTTGGCCAGAGTTCTCAAAAACCTCCGTGTTCACTGACCCAAAACACTGTTTACGTGTGGACGAAAGGCCAGAACGTGTAGAAAAACCTCTGTTAGAAGGTGACCAGTGAAATATACATTCAGTGTTGAATGGTTGTGCAAATCATTCTGCTTTACTGGGAGTCTCCTTTGATAGTCCTTTACCTGCCAGGTACTGCCTTTTCCCTCCATTTTTATCATTTCATTTCTGCTTTGTTTCACAGCTGGACAGAACATACACCGGACTGCAGACTCTGGGAGCTGAGACGGTGAGACCCCAATCAGTCAAGCTGTCCCTGAGTTTTGATCTTTTGAGTTGGTCTTTGTCCTCCACAACCACACCTCCTCACCCACATTAAATTGATGATTTCATTTGAAGATCAAAGTCAGAAGTAATGAATAACGGTGATTTTGAATGACGTGCGATGTGACGGAATTAATCGGATAACGAAAGTAAAACGCTTGTCGTCGCAAAATATGCTGTTTATGGCAATATTTTTTCAAGTTCTGGATGAGTGTTTGCAGTAGTCACCACGGCGCCACGTGGATGTAGACGGAGTTAACACCATGGCGTCATATTTGTGCCTTAATTCTTGTGTCTGTGCATGCTCAACTCAACGTTCAGAACCCTCTGTGCACAGTCAGATCTGCCTGCCCTCGTGCTCAGATCTACGTAACGCCAAAGGTGCCACAATTTGCCTTGAAGGTAGCTTCTTACAGCACCATAGAAGCCATGTTTGACCGCAAGTCACTAGAGCACGGCAAAAAGCAACATTTTCAATAGCGTAAACATGGTGCTGAAAGCGCACGTATGTTACATCATTTTTAAATAATTAAAAGGCGTAAAAAAGGTGTTTAACGGCACAGGTGAATTGCGGCACCTTTGGTCTTCCATATGAGCATGTGCAGGGTGTTTGTTTCGAGGACGCAAGTGCGCACAGTTGAGCGTGCACAAGACACAAGATTTTATTTGCACAAATTCCACTGATATATATCGTTATCGGGATATGAAATGACTTATATCAGGGTTTTGATCATATCACACAGCCCTACTGGTGATAATTCACAGTATAAGCAGAGTATTTGATGTTTCTTAGTGCTGATAGACTTTAGCGAAGGCAAGAAAAGAATTAAAAGTGCAGTAAATTTGCAGGTTATTCATTAGAGGATGCTGAGAAGAGGACAGCAGCTCCGTTATGTCAGATTTGACCATTTATGTTTTATTGTTTTTTGATTCTGATTGTTTTTGTCACTTGTTTTCTTTGTGACAGCTAATTAGGCAAACTTGTGGCCACATTTGTCACTTGAAGTGTTGTTCAGATTCTAGTCCGCTCTTTACAAATTGTAGGAGGAAAAACCCCATTTAGTCTCTGTATATGAAATATCCTGATGAAACTGCAGCGGTCAGAACAGTTTTCCCTGTCTGTCACCATAACGCGAGGCAGACAGAGACTTGCATTGAGTTCTCACCTGACCGCGCTGGCAGCAGCTGTTGAGCCGCACGGTGTGTAATTAAATCTGTCAGTCTGTTTTCACACTACAGCTAAATGAGTTTGGCACGGTTCAGTCTAGAACATATACAGTAGCTAAATACAGCAGGTCCGTAAGCCTGATTAATAGCTGGAGTCGGGCAGATTTGCGGGAGCTGCTGACTACTCGTATCGGTGTGTAGGTTGTCATGGCAGCATGGTGGGTGGACATGGTGGATGCAGTAACAACATCCAGAGCAGTTTTTAAATTTCCTCAATGTAGGGCTGGGCAATATGTGACCCTCAACGGCAAAACCAGTCGCTTGTCGCAAATTTTCAAAATTGAGTTATTATGTTTTCATGAAAGGACATAAATCAAGCTTCAAAACGATACCTATATGGAATGAATGGGACGACATATGACTGAGATATCAACATTCAAAAGAGTCGGGTTTCTCCTGTCACGCCAAGTGAGAAACGGAGAAATCTGCCGTCGAAGTTGACTATCGCCGTAGCACTCACAGACGCTTGGTGCGGTCGCGGCTACGTTTGCTTTTATGGTAGCCTACGCTGCATTCACAGCCACACGGATAGCCTACCTGCGTTAGGTTAACTGAACTCGGGAGACGAAGATGGATTCCGGAGAAATATCTTCACGCTAGTCAACCAGTGGATTTACCGTAAATATTGAAGTAGAGCGGTCAAAACAGAAACTTTTAACATTCTGCTGGAATTGAATTCCTCACCTCAAGAAAGTCACGTTTTTAGGATGGAAAGGGTAAGTTTTTCAGCCAAATTTATTCACAACAGTACAGTATAGACCTTCCACTGTTTCAAAACACTAACAACAAAAAATCCAACATTTTACCCCACGCAACATAAACACTCGTTTTTCTCAGAAACCTCCGTTGCGACTGGTTTTTCCGTGGAGGGTCACATATGATCTGTTTATAATTATATAAAATATAAAGAACGTCATGAATGCTTGGGTTAACCCTTTGCGTACAGTTACACTAGTAGGTTGATTCTAGTCCATGCAACGTTTCTGCTTTCTACATTTCTGAACAATAGGCCCAACTTGTGTGACTCCATCTCCCAAACTCAGCGTTAAACTCACTTCGGCAGTTTGCTTGTTTTGCTCCCAACACACGTTTCATATAAATACATTGCTCACCAGTGTTGGGAAGTAACGAGTTACTTGAAACAAAATTATGTAATTTAATTACAAAATAAAAGTAACAGTAATCAGTTACGTTACTTTGAAAAAAATGTGTAATTAAATTAGTTACTTTCAGGAAATATTCAGGATTACAATTTCAGTTACATCTCAATATCTTCTGCAGAAACATTGGCTATATGTTTAATAATATTATTCTTTTGCCATTTTTTCTTGTGCGCAACATCCTCCATTTACAGCTGGAAGTCTGATACTATTCCGATATGTCTAATTGGTTCTCTTATCATGTTTGAATTTGCAACACCCTCTTGCTGCTGGATCTACAGCCTACAAGCGTCTGAGCTGCAGTCGCGAGGAGGCCTGCAATGCCAGACAGGAACTACAATGTAGGCCTAGCCCACTGCAGGAAATAAAAATGAGCTGTAGTGAGCAGACGCTATATGCACAATCAATCCCACACGAATAGACAGCTGCTTATTCAGTGATGTTCACCAAATGTTCAACGTCAAATATTTGATTTAGCAGGCATAGGTGTTGAAAGATCAGCATGACCTCACAGTGGAGCGGTGTTGAGGTGTTGAAGTCCGACACGGCTGTGGCTATGTTGAGGGAGTTTGAAAGGATTTTGACAGCCTTCAGCAGTATTGCTGTAAGGTTAACCAGGTTTCAAAACCTGAAAATGGTTGACAGTTGAGAAAATTCATTCAAAATGTAGAAAAGTAATCAAATGTACTTAGTTACAGTACTTTGGTAAAGTAATTGAAATAGTTACACTACTATTACATTTTAGATAGGGTAACACATTACATTTCCAAAGTAGCGTTCCCAACTCTGTCCCTCACATATGACAGTGAGTGATTATTTGTCATTGTGAACACAGCACAGCACAAAATGCACCACAACCCCTCTGCTCCTGACCCATCCGTGAGGGAGCAGTGGGCAGCTGACATGGGACTTGAAGTGTCTGCTGTGGGCACATTTTAGTTTTAAGCCAAATGAGAACGGAGAGGCTGATAACTTGGGGAAACAATCTGTCGAATTTGTTGAAGAAAACAAGCGACTAAATTTCAGTGCGGTGCTACCAGATGACACATGGTAAATAATGCAGTATACAAATGGAGAAATGCTGCTCTTCGATATGGTTGGAAAAACAGCATTTACAACTTTGTTTACAAGGTGCTCTGTATTGATGGTTTATCTTGCATTCTCACCTGACCAGCACATTTGAATTAATATTGCGTAAAAGCAAGCAGAGTAACATTGTTTTATTCTTGTGATTATAAAGGATTTTTATTCATATATTCCAGAGTTCACTGCAGATAAATAGGTCGTCTTGGTGAGCTAAAATAAATTGTTAAATTCAAAAAGCAGTCATCTCTTCCTTCCCACAGGTGGTGGATGTAGAGCTTCACCGAAACTCGCTGGGCGATGACTTCATTCCTTTCCCTTCTTCCTCGTCCTTGTCCTCATCCTCCTCCTCCTCCCACGCGGCCCCCGGCTGCTCTTCTGCAGGGAAGGCTGCAGGTCAGCACTCCCGCCGCGCCTCTTCACCCTCCCAGCTCTCTCCCGACTCCACTTCGGAGAAAGGTCAGAATGGCTCACTCACCGAGGGCAGGACTGTCGGGGGAGGGGTCAGGGGTTCTCAAGCAGGCAGGACTTCTAGTTGGGGATGCACAACAGCGGAACACACTACCCCTAAAAGCAACTCACATGACGATGCTGTTTAATTTCCTTAATAACACCAGCTCTCACTCACAATCTCTGTGTTCCTTGCTGCTGTTTGTCAGTGTGCACGTCACGCACTGGGAAGTCCAACATTCACCGAAGCCTTCCAGTTCAGTCAAACCTTACCCTTTATTACAGACAAAAATAACAAAAACAACCAGCGTTCTACACACAATACAACCGTTTACTTTGTTTTCAGTGTATTCCGAGACGAGCGTTCATCGCATTATTGTGTGGAACGCCATCGTGCCAAGCAACTCTCATGTGGAACGCCATCGTGTCTAAAATGTAGTTCTCTCCCAGAGAGGAGTCTAAATCCCTAATAATAATTTTAAAGTAAAAAGAGATATGGTATCAGAATCTATATTGGTATCTGAACTATCTCTCCTACCTCTAGTATGAGACTGCGGAAACAAAATGTACAGTTAGGGGCAGGAAATGAATCAAAAATGAAAAAGTGAAACCAACATTTGGAACCTCTAATTAACATAATCTTGCCCTTGACGCTTATTTTGATTATTTATAATGCTTAAAAAAGAATTTTGTACTTTCCCCAGGGTGTGAGCATCCAGTATGCAGCTCCGTCTGCATTTTCTTGACCAAAGATGATTTCTTTGATGCACGCTTTCAATAATTGTGTAATTAATCATGGAGCATAGTTATAGCACAAACCTTGTCGGTGAACTATGAGGGAAAAAATCTCCAAAATCTACTAAAAATCGCACACCTTCAACCACATTTTCGGGCAAACCAATGACATCACTAACGTTAATCCCAAATTCGGACCGCTCATTAACATGTTGTATTGGCGGGAACATTCGTTCTCCTCGTTAAAACCCTCCCAAGGCAGGTTATGAATTATTGATCAAAACGAACTTGTTAACTTTCTCTCGGGTCCTAGCGGGACTAATTATACAAGACCCCTTCTCTAAGATACTTTTTTCTTCTTGTTCCTTCCCCATCCTTCTACCACAGGTGTGAGTTTGAAAAGCGAATCGGCTCGACCCTCGTGCTCGGGAAGGGCCGGGTCACAGTCCAAAGGGGCGGAGAAAGTCTCCCTGGGCTCTCACGGCAACTCGGCCTTTCAGCCAATCACGGCCAGCTGCAAGATCATCCCGCAGGGCCAGGCGCCGAGCCCCACAGAGTCGCCTGGGAAATCCTTCCAGCCAATCACCATGAGCTGCAAGATCGTGTCTGGTACGATATTCACCTTCTCAACTTTTTGTTATTCATTTTAACATTTTCATCTTCAAGATAAATATTTAACAGTTACGATTCTTTATTTGTAACTATGCTCATGATACATCATGTTTTTAACTTGCGTGTTTGCGTGAGCTCGCACATGGGCTGTGTCATATGCCCCACACTTCCACCCTTAATAGTATGGTATAGTCAGGTGAACTAGCCGTTGTAGCTTAACTAGGTAGTGCACATGGAGTGTCACACGTGCCCTATTTGACTTGGTGCACTACATAGGACTGGAAGTGACTTTCTGTTATAATGTTGTGCGCTACACTGGAAGTGCTCCGCCCTCAAACGACTCTGACATTACTAACACAGTGCCAAGTCAAGCAAGTGTGAAAGCAGAGTTATGGTGTTATTTTTGTGCCACGCAAAATATTTGGTCTTTATGCCCTTGACTCTGACTTCTTCATTTATCAGCATTGGTAGATATATGCATGAAAAACCATTGGATATCGGCATCAGCTGATAATTCCCACATCGTGCGTCCCTAATTATTGGCACAAGCTTCATCACAATACAATATTTTATAGGGTCAATGGATAAAGATTTGATGTCTGCCCATAAAGTCTGGCGTTTTTCTTCCTGTACTCAACCAGATATTTAAAGGAAAAACAATCTTGTCTTTTAGTAAAAATCAACAGTCTGCTCGATAGTGTCTTGCTTGATCAGGCTCATTAAAATATGTGACCCTCCACGGCAAAACCAGTCGCTTGTCGCAAATTTTCACAATTGAGTTATGTTTTCATGAAAGGGCATAAATCAAGCTTCAAAACGATACCTATATGGAATGAACGGGACGACATATGACTGAGATATCAACATTCAAAGGAGTCGGGTTTCTCCTGTCACGCCAAGTGAGAAACGGAGAAATCTGCCGTCGAAGTTGACTATCGCCGTAGCACTCACAGACGCTTGGTGCGGTCGCGGCTACGTTTGTATTTACGGTAGCCTACGCTGCATTCACAGCCACACGGATAGCCTACCTGCGTTAGGTTAACTGAACTCGGGAGACGAAGACGGATTCCGGAGAAATATCTTCACGCTAGTCAACCAGTGGATTTACCGTAAATATTGAAGTAGAGCGGTCAGAACAGAAACTCTTATATGTATGATGTTTTCATTTTGGATCAATGTTAGTAGCTTGTTGATCATTGAAAGTTTGATGTGTCTTTACACCCCTACTGTGTATGTTACGCTGATCTCACTCGTACATTCCTGTGTGAGCGTTTAGTGAGTGATTATTTGTCGTTGTGAACACACTACACCACAGCACACTGCACCACAACCAAATGTGACCTCTGCATTTAACCCATCCATGAAGGAGCAGCGAGCAGCTAACAAGCGCCCGGGGACGGCACCTTGCTCATGAGTACCTCAGTTGCAACTTTACCGCCCCTGGATTCGAACCTGCGACCTTCTGATCACGGGGCACACACCCTACCGTTACGCCACCAACTGCCCCGTTACGTGTTTATGTGTATGTGAGTCCACTCCTCACTTCAACCGGATTGTGTGTGTTTGTGTGTCTTCCAGGCTCTCCCATCTCCACCCCTAGTCACTCCCCGTTGTCTCGGACGCCCACCTCCACTCCGGTCCATATGAAGAGCAGCTCGTCTAACAACCTGTACACCATGATGGACAAGCCTGGTCACGTGATCAGCATGAACACGCCCACAGTCGCGGCTGCAGGTATGTCACCCAGCACAGAGGCTTTCGGTCCATCGCTCCTGCTGTTATCCTTTCATTCCTTTATTTTAGCATAGTGAACGTAAACTCGCTTTACGCCCCCCACACACAGAGAGCTTACCCACTCCTCTGTGCGTCAGGACACATGGAGACCAGGAGGCAAAAAGATTTGAAAAATACAACAAAACACACAACAGGCTGAGAAGCACGCAGAGTCACACACATCAAGACAAGTTAATAGTGAAAATGGCATCCAAGTTTATTTTGGCCAACTGAGCAAGAGACAAGGAGGAGTGAAAAGACACAGCTAAAGCAAAGAATCTGATCAAACGTACTTACCCTGCTCTAAAACGCTAGAATGACAGGCTAGCTGCCTGTACTAAATGAAGGATCGCCTGCTACCCTAATGTGTAGAACGGGAAGAGAAAAACCTGTCACCTGGCCTCTATGTTAGAACTGCGTTTCTTACACACACACACTTTATTTCCACCGTACCTCTTCTCATGACTCAGGCTATGCCATGAGAGCAGGTTGCTATAGCGACCACTTTGCTGAGCAGTTAGGTGAGTGTGCAGTATGAAAGGTGTGTGTGTGTGTAAGCGCTCAATTGCTGGCTCGCTCAACTCTTTATAAATTTAGTACGGCATAGGTCTTAGCAGTTTTTCTTTTTCTTTTTGCTTTCCAACATCACCCCACAATAACACACACACATACGCGCTCTGAGAGCCCACAAAACCCAGTGTGGATGAGAGCTGAGTGGGCGTTTGAAGCTCTGTGCCGTATAACTAATGCATCAGCTGATAAATCCAGCTTCACCCAAACCGTGTGGATTGAGAGCTGTGGGAGTGAACGAGCAGGCAGCCTGTTTCACCACCTCGCCGCCCCAAACGCATATTAATACCCCACTGTCTGACGAACACCCCTCTGTCTCTACTGCCGCTAAAGACAATTCCAGGACTTCTTTTTATCTGCTCCTGCAACACGTGCACATACAGGAATACTGCATACAAGTAATTTACAAATCGTCTTTTTCTACCTCTAGTTTAAAGTTTATTTTTATGAGTCTGTTTATATATGCATGTTCTATGTGACTTATTTTATTCTTTGTACTCTGTAAAAGTGAGTGTGTGATTATTTGTCATTGTGAACACAGCACAGCACGCAGTGCACCACAACGAAATGTGACCTCTGCATTTGACCCGTCCGTGAAGGTGCAGCGGGCAGCTAACATGGGCCGACCCCCCTAACTGTTAAACTGGAGCCATGTTTTCTCGTCTTTATATATACTTATATAAAGCTGAGATGGCAAAGTTTCCCTTGACTGTCATCTAGTCTTTCATCCAATTAAACTGATGGATAGAACACTGTATGGTTTAAATTTGACTCCTAATAATAATATCTATATTTAAGTGCCAGCTTCTCATACAGTTAAATTTCTGATTTGAGATTCTTCTGAATAGTGAATTATAGGACAAAAGATTGTAAAAAATTCTGAGGAAGTACATTATATAATGAAAATTATAATAATGATGTGTTTATTAGGTTAAGAACTAATGAAAAAGACAAATTATAGATGCATGGCATTAACTATTTATTTCGCCAGACTGTTGAATAATAGATTATATGACTCTGGAGCGTAAGTGCAAGATGTTTCATCACTTTCCTTTCGTTTATTTCTTGGAATTGTTTATAGTTGGCACTTGATCCTAAATCCTGATCTATTACACGCTCTGCCCGACGGATCCAGATTTAGGGAGACTTTAATCATTTAAATTACTTATGTAGCTAATATTGAATGAAGGCTAGTTGTTAAAACTACAGTAGCAAATTAGTGGCTTTGGTTAGAGTGGTGGTAAAAGGAGTACAAAGATGTGCCATGACTTTTACCTTGTAATTAGGGGTGTGCCGGTCCGATACGTGGATGAGATATCGGTCTGATAACGACTCAAACAGCTGGATCGGGTATCGGTGGCATTGGGCCGATCTATGGAGCTGATCTGTAAATTGTAGGTTTTCTACGGTTGCGTATGCGTGCACGCTCGGTTCACTCGACATTCACGCTAATTCCTACATATAGAAATGACAATGAGCAGAACTATATGTATAAGCAAATGATATTCTTTTATTTTCTTTAACAACACCAGCTCTTGCTCGCCATCTTTGTGTTCCTCGCTGTGTTTGTTAGCGCGTCTTTCACAGGGAAGTCCAATGTTCACAAAATTGCTCCAGTTCCGTCAAATCGCCCCCTTTATTACAGACAAAACTTACATTTTAGCTGATAAATAGCAAAAACAACCAGCGTTCTACTCACAGTGCAGCCGTTTACTCGATGTTTTCATTGTTTATTCCGAGAGGCGAGTTTGACATGTTATTGTGTGGAACGCCGTTAGGCCAAACGACTCTAGTGTGGAACGCCATTATGTCAAAAATGAGTCCAAAAGGAGGTGTAGGCTGAAATTAGTAAATTATTCCGAAAAACTTTTTTTTTTACATTCTATAGTGTTAGAGAGTAAAAAATAAATATAGAAAGATGCATTATTTGTTATAAAATAATTTTATTCTATGTCCAGACGGATTCCAAATGGATAAAGAAGTGTGTCCCCCTGCACTAACCTTATTTTTCTTCATAGAACTAATCTATAGAATATCTCCACATAATAAAAACTCTGCAATCCAATAAAACAGACACTGTCCTTACATCCTAAACACAACAAAATAAGGCGTGTATGGCTAACTTCTACACAAATACTATAATAAGTCTAATAACAAAGGTAAAGACAAACGCCCCAAATTCTCTTAGGACTGTGAAGGTAAAAAAAAACCCTGGTATCAGATCGGTACTCAGGATCGGCCAATAACCAAAGCCAACGTATCGGTGTTGGAATTGAAAACTTGGATCAGTGCGTTCCTACTTGTAATACTGAATTTCTTCAACTGTTAACGGTGAGTGTGCGACAAAGTGCTGGTAAACTATTTTACATTGTGTTTCTGCTTCTACTCGACAGGGAGTCCATCGGCCAAGCAGGGCAGTGCAGCTCAGGGTGCAAGATCACCTGCTCCCAAAGTCCACGCCAGTGGCTTCATCTCGTCTGGAGTCAAGGTGAGAAAGAACACGTGTGAGAAAAAGAGAGAACACCAGAGTGGTAGCATGTGCATATTTGTCATTTTAACTGATGCTGTGCCTAGTGCTGGATGTGACTGTGGAGCATGTCCATCACTGAGGGTAGGCATGAAAGCGAGAGAGACACATGCACATCTTCACTGCTCCAGTTCCTGACTGAATGAATATGTCTGAGCACTAATATCTACTTTAACGCTTTAAAATGGCTTGTAGCTATTTCACTTGTGCGGTTCACTGATGCGTCACCAAATAATTTCTTTTTTAACTATTAGTTTAAATTTGCTCTCAAGAAAGTTATGACATTTAAAACTAGAGATGTATTTCCACAAGAAACCACCAATTTAAATGCTCAGATTTAATGGCTCTCATGAAAACTGAAAGTAGAAAGGTTTTCATTAAAATGCTTTGGAGTGAAAGGGAAAAGAACGGGGGATGGTGAAACAAAGGAAAAGACGAGTGCAGGTCAGAACAGATTGAGATGATGGTGTTCAGTGAGGTGACACAAGGTGGCATAGGAACTAGGAGTGCACGATTCAGAAAACCTCACGATTCAATTCCATTTCGATTCTTGGGCTCATGATTCGATTCAAAACCGATTCTTGATTCAAAACAATTCTCGATTCAAAACGTCCATTATTTTCCATCAGTCTGATAGGAAATACAGCCCTGAGATAATAGTTTAAAAAAGTTGCGTTACAAAAATATAAACATGCAAATATAAACTGCAAACCTTCAACTTAAATTAACACTTTACATAAAAGTAGATTAAATAAAAGCAAATAAGAGCTGCTATATTTGGTTGTAAAGTGCCATTATTAGAATAAATTTGAATCAATTTTGAATCGGTAGAGATAGAATCGCAATTCTTTTGTGAGTCGATTTTTTTTGCCCACTCCTAATAAGAACCGTGTTGACTATCATGCAAAAACAGACGAAGGAAAGTTTTCAAAACCATAATCCCATGTATTCTTAATGGGAGGAAAATTAAAGGTTTCCTATGGGAAATTAAATAGCAGAAAAAAGGATGAAAAAGACGAGTGTGGGTGACGCACAAGACGGTGACATATATGCAAAGAGTCACGTTGAATCTGGTGGCTTTCTGAAGAACGGCCGTCATGCAATACAGCATCGAAACTGTAGCTCCATGATAATCTATGGGGGGAAAAACGGAAGTAAAAATGGAAGGAGTGTGAGAGTCTGGCTAATTTAGGCCCGATGGGTTCTCCCAGTATAGTTTGTATAAGGAGTGTATAAGGTTTATATTAAATCTAAAGTAAATCTTTTAAGTGATTAGGATTAACAATGAAGTAAGTGATCTTGAATAATCAAAAGAAGCTCTTTTGCTGTGTTTTGATGTAGATTAGCTGAGGGTTCTCTCTAGACTGTAATTCTGCTGCTCTAAGACGAGGTTTCCCTCTTTGATGCGAGCTTATCTATCTCATATTTATTCATTTATTCATGTGTCTCCCTCTCTCCTTTCTTCCTTCTTTTCTTCCTGTCTTCACATCCTCTTCTTCTATTTCCGTCCCTAGTGAGATTTCTCTCGCCATCACTCTTCTCCACTTTGTACAGACGTGCTCTCTGCTCCCCTTTTTCCTTCCTTTGCTCTGTCCTTTCCCTGTCCTGACTTTCCCCCCATGTCCTTTCTGCACTGTCATCTCTCTCTCTCTCGGTGATGGGGAGGGATTCTTGTTGCTCTATCTCTATCTGGGTTAGGCTCTGGGGGTGTTGCAGTGTTTTCTGTCCCTCGGTACCGCAGGCTATTTTCACACGTAAGGGTATTAATAGTCCCCACCAGGCAGTGCAGTGAGCCTTTTTCAGCAGCTGTGTGTGTGTGTGTGTGAGTTCTTTAAATGGGACGTCTATCTGTGGCATGATGCTGACTCTATGCACCAGTGTCTGGAATATTACTTGAAACCCCCACCACACACACACACACACATACAGACACTTAATTTCTAGGTAAATAATGTGCCATTGGTAAAATATTTTTGCTCATGCAGTGCTGTCAAAAAGGATTTGCCTCCAGTGTTTCCCCCACTATTATATTAGGGGGTGCCCTAATTTATTTATTTATTTTTTCAATATATTTATTGATTTTAAAGTTTTTTTTCAGTAGGGTTATAACAAACAAAATACAGGGAATTGTACATTAGAACTTTTAACAGATTGAAAAAAGAAATGGAAACCCACCTCAATTTCCCACCCACAGTTTCGGAAAATACACAGAACAGGAGAGGTAATATCCACCAAAAAAAAAAAGATAATAATTTAAAAAAGCGCTGCCATTACGGTAAGATATCTACAAAACCTGTACTATATATCATCAAAGGGCTCCTGTAAAGAGTCATAAACATCAAGAAAGGGCCTCCATATTTTAGTAAAACTTTGGGTAGATCCTTGGGTAGAACTTTGGGTAGATCCTTTTAGTGTATATTCTGTTTCGTATATTCTATTTTTCATATTTGTCCATGTTTCAGATCATAGATTTTTTTTAAATATTAGACAAACCTAACTGGGTATCGGGTAGCATCAGTATCGGAACTGTTAAAGTTGGATCGGTGCATCCTTCATTTGAAGCTCCTCTGTTGCAGACTCTTAAGTATAAATCAATGAGTGAGTGAGTGATAAATACACAACACCTTTTCTGCTTAGCTAAGCTTGCTGACAGGTAAGAGTCTGTCTGCGTGTGTGTGTGTGAGTGTGTGTGAGAACAGCAGAGTGTGTGGCAGCAGCTTGTTTCATGTTTAGTGAATTAATGAGGTAATGAGTTAAGCTTCCTACTGAGCAATAATGGGGAAATTACACACACTGTCACACACACACACACACACTGTTGAAGTGTGTGTGATTTGGGCGGCGATTCCAGAGGGAATAGATCATGCAAATTGACCAAGTATAAATGAACCATGTCCACATGTTCAACAGCGACACACACACCTTTGCTGGAAGTCATTAGACATGGCGTTGATATTCTCTGCTTGCGTGTAGGTCATCATTAAGCAGGAGCCAGGCGAGGTGACCGCACAGCCGTCGCCGCAGCAACAGGCTGCATCCACGGCAACATCTCAGCAACAGCAGCAACAGTTTGTGACCGTGAAGGGAGGTCACATGATTGCCATGTCGCCACAGAAGAGTGGGGCGGCGTCGGGAGGCGGAGCTTCATCCGGCAAGGTGACAAATCATTTCTTACGTGTTATTATTATTATTATTGTTTTGCAATTTTCTTTTGTTTTTTTTCTTTATTTGCTTCATCTCTTTCTCTTCTCTCCTCCTCCTCTTCTACCCAACCCTCCTTTATCCTCCTCCTCTCTCTTTCCCTCGATCACTGTTTCTAGATGTTGGGGATACCTGTTAGTTCCACTCTGCAGTCCGCCGTTAAGCAGGTGGCCATCAGCAGCGGTCAGATACTAGTGGCCAAGTCCAGCACCACCGCCTCCAAGGCACTGGGACAGAAACAGGTGGTGGCGCAGGGTGTTGCCAAGGCGATCGTTAGTGGGAGTGGAACCAGCGGAGGAGGAGGAGTCACCGGACACACCGCCACTAAGCCAACCTCTGGAGGTGGCGGCAAGAGCGGAGGTCAGAGTTGAGACCCGAATGATTTCTTTTCTGCCCCACAGTAACGTTGTGTCACTACAGGGTCGGTTGGGTTACTCCTGATGCTTTAGAAGAGAAGTCAAACTTTTCAAACTACAGAAGTTTCCAGTAATGCAGGCTAAACAGAGCTTTGTCTTACTAACTGTGATCGTTTATTGGTTTTACTGGAAACTAGCCAGATAATCATGCAAGTCTCCCTCCAGACAGGCTCTTAATGTGATGCTGTTTTTACTTAGAAAAATTACAGCATGTTCTTTCTTCACTCTCTTTTCTTGTGTTGTATTGAAATTGTCAGTTTTTATTTCCTTGTATTGATTTGCATCACTCATGGGTATCATTTTGACGCGAGTCTTTTCCGACTCCTCCACACGACTTTTTAATTTCTTGCACGTTCGCGATGTGGTGCACATGGAGTCGCCGTCCACAGCTGTGAAAACAGTATTAAAAATTCAGGGCCTGTTCTATTTTTTATTTTACTTTTGTTTCATAATTAAATATGAAGAGCTCTCTCCCGCTGTCAACTGTCCAACACGTTGGTGCTGAAACTGCAACAGGCGACTGCTGTCCAGAGTGGTGAAGTGGTGTCGCGGTGGCTGACTCAGGGTCCAAGTTTCCAAATGTTTGCAAAAGTCATTTTGGGTGGCGTTCTAGTGGTAGAATACTCCTGACTGGGAAAGAAGTGTCTGCTAAAGTTGGAAATGTTCAAGTGAAGGAATGCTGGGTCATGCACATGTGAGCAGGCCCTGGTGTTGTTTCAACATTTCCTGACTGTGTGAAACACCGAAGGTTACGTTGGGTAACTGAAGAGGTGATGCAGAGCTGCTGTTTGAGGCCTTTGATGTGTCTGAGGGGATTGTCTGTGTGTCAGTATTTAATCCTCTTCAAATCAAAGCTGACGAGAGAAATTACTAAGAAGGGGAAGAGAGTCAGTGAGTATATGACAAGCAAAGCTGGATTAGAATGAATGTTTGTGTGCTTGCGTGCGTTTGTGTGCGACATGTTTACCTCAAAGCTGAGAGGAGCAAGTTTTCATGTTGCAGAAACCTACAAAATAAGAGAAAAAAATTGCCATTGTAATGCTTACAGAGGAAGCTGATTATATAATCAGTAGGGTTGGGTACAGAGGTCGGTACTTTTAAAGGAACTGACTGAATGACGTCGGTACTATCGGGTACACCACGTACTGGTACCGATATTGGTTCAGATGTGAAAGGTATCCAAACCCTAATAATCAGTAATATAAACTTTTAATTAAGTGATGATTTTTCACTCTCAAGATAAGTGTGCGTGTAGGTGAGACTGAGTGTATTTTAAGAGAGGGTGAGAAAAAGACTGTGTGTGTGTGTGTGTGTGTGCGCGCGCAGACTTGAGATAACAGAAAAACAGCTCAGGTTAGAGGCTGAAAGGCAAAATGTGTCTTCCAGTAAACCTGCTCATATCTCTTTCCCTCCTCACAAGGAAATAGGATTGGGTTCGATTCATTCTCCCAGCATGCCTCAGAAAGCATCTGTATGTGTGTGTGTGTGTCTGAATTAATAACTGGTGGTGTGTGAAATAGCCGGAAATTTCTATCTCTTGGACACTTGGAGAAGCTCCGATCCTGCTGACGTAGGCATTCTGGCTCACACTTATGAATTAGCCATCAAGGCCAGAAGATGAAAACGGACCTCAGCTTTCTCTGCTCTTTTCATAGTTCTTCATAACAGTTGATTTAATTTGCGGGGATGTTTGTTATGTGTAGTTGTCTGCTGATTTCAGTGCCTCTACTTTAATTTCTCACTAATTCTGTTTATTGTTTTGCGGCTGGTGTTTTCCAGTGATGGCCACGCTGCAGCTGCCGGTGAATAATTTAGCCAACTTGGCCAACCTCCCACCAGGCACCAAGCTGTACCTCACGACAAACAGCAAGAACCCGTCGGGCAAAGGCAAGCTGCTGCTCATTCCACAAGGAGCTATCCTCCGGGCCTCAAACAGTGCAGGTCAGAACACTCTCTCTGTCTTTTCTTGGTATCTTTCTCTTTCACTAGATCCACCCCTAACATTAACCTCAGTAATCAACACCACGTCCTGCTTTCTTTACAAAGTGATTCCACCAACACCCCTTATACTGTATCTTAGTGTGTACTCACACCTGCCTTGTTTAGTTTGCTAAAAACGTACCCAAGTTGGTTTCCTCCCTTGGTTCGGACGTTCTGAGCAGGTGTGAGTACAAGCACCCGACCTCAGGTGTGGACCAAACAAGCGTAGCGAGGCGCAGCTGAAGAGGTGATCTTGGTTCGGTTCCAAACTAACTCTGACACAGTTGGTTCGATCCCACCCAGTTGCTAAAAGCAGACCTTTTTGGTTTTAACGAGCTCCCGTCGTTGTGGTGCATTATGGGATATAATTGTTTGGATAACTACACAACACACACAGACATGTATAGCCAGTGCTAGAAATGATCGGTGGGTTAACGTGGAGCTCCGAGGAGATCTCTTGCAGCACGTCTTCACCGTTACTAAATTACTAACATGATGCTGTAAAACTGACGTTGCATCAAACGCTGTTGACGTTTCTGCAAACGTATCTAACTTTATAAGCCATATCACTATAAGGACAAGGAGAACAGCACGCAACATCTCCATGATTGTGTTCAGTGCCAGCGCTTCCATAACATGCACCGTGCCGGAGGAGGTACAAAAAAATCGGCTAATGGAAAATCACCGTAATCATCATCAATCTTAATGACGACATATTTGAAGTAAAGCTGTTTAGGGCTAGCACCGGTCCTGGGCTTCCTGCTTTACCCCGTCCCACATGTTTCTGTCCAGTGGCCTGAGCACTGTTCTGAGTCTGAGTCTTATGATTCTAATGGTATGTGTGAGGTTTCTGTACATCAAAGGAGTTCTGCGTCATTACAAACTAATCAATAACCAACGCAAGACGCGTGTGTCTGTTTTGAAAAGTTAAGAAATATTTTTCATTGTAAGAGACACGTCTCAGTTTTTATCCTTTGGGTAACAATCAGGTCCTCACACGAAAGCCTCCCTGTTTGTGTGAATTGATGTGACATAAGCTTGTTTTTCTACTAAGGCTCTTGCTAAACAGGTTGGCAGGTTATTGGATTGTGAATATTTGGAATTTGTGCAGCGCAAAGCCGGTAACCAGATAATAAAAATCATACTGCACATCCAAAAGATTTTACAGCTCTGCTGCTCTCTTCTAAAGAGCAGAATGACAGAAGCTGGGCAACAGATTAACAGCAATAATAATAAACGTTAGACGTAACTGGATTGTTTGACCAAATGATTACTGTTTGAAATAGGGTGGTGAAGGTTCGTTAAGCCTGGTTTTTGCACTCCGAGCCTTTCTGCCATGATTGAATGCCAGAGTGAGAGAGTCTGACACCAAAGCCCCACTGCCGGCCCTGCTGAGCAGCTCGTTAATAATAAATAACCGCGTTTATGATTGCTGACCGGTGCAAGTGTTTTAGCCTTGAGTGGCTCGTCATTACAAAGGAATGCTGCTTATTGAGCAGCTTATTGTTGCTGCAGGGACTTTGGATGAGGCTGATGCTGGTGCAGTTTCCAGACTAAAGATAAAGCTTCTCTCTCTTTTAAGATGGGAGAATGTAGGAAACTTCTACTTCTACATCACATTAGAGGACATTTTTATAACTCCACCTTCCTATCTGAGAAGCTCCGTCCACCAGTTAGAACTGCTAGCGCTTCCTGATCCACCATGTCATCTCACCAGCGCTAGTGTAGGAATCACAGTGAAGAAGTGTAGCGGCTGACACTCAAAGTGTTGTGGTGTTGTTGACTCCAACACTGACGTAAATCTCGGAGTTCTCTCCGTCTTGTCGGAGAAGGAGCATGTTACAATGTTAATGAAATAGCAACGACCGCCGAAGTGCCTGATGAGGCTTTTTGTAATTTAGCAACAGAAATCAGCTAAAGTTAGTTAGGAGTTACCCAGACGAGCCGTCCCCACATGTGGCAATTTATAAAACCAATGCATTTTAAGATGTTTGCCAAACTGAAATATGGCTGTATGGATGGTCTGATGGTCAGCAGCAGCCATGGCGATTATTTTCACGTGAGGTAAACTCTCACCGTGCTGTCTACGCCCCAGTTCTGGAGTGGCATGTGCAACAAGAGGAGGGGGCACTACTATACGTTTCCGTATCTCGGGAACCATAAGGAACGACAGCGCCCGGGTGGCGGGCCGTGCTGGTGCTTGGACCCCGTTGACAACTGCTTGCAGTTCTAGTTCTTGTTTTGTGTTTTTAGGAGGAGAAGTTTATGTTGGTTAGTGTGTCATTATCGGATTATTATCAGGGTCTAATTGTATTTTACATTATAATCTTAGTGGTATACAGACGTGGTACAAATAAAGCTGCCTTGACTCTCTCTCTCTCTCTCTCTCTCTCTCTAGGTCAACACTCTCAGAGCTCTTCTGCTCAGTCGTCCAGTAGCACCTCTGGATCCACCAGCCTCTCCTATACCTCCTACATACTCAAACAGACCCCCCAGGTAACCCCCCAACTCCATGTGCTGAAACTGCATTCTCCTTCACTCCTTTACCTCTGTTCTTTCCTTCTTTTACCTCAGTATATACTAGTCTGCCAGTGTCACTAGGGCCCTATGAATTCCGTTTTTTCCATTTTTATTCTTCTGAATTCCGTGTTTTACGTTATAATCATATTTATTCACCTAAAAAGTGTCTAATTATGGAGTGGACGGGAAAAAAGAGCAATGCAATAGAAGGAAATTTCACATTAAATGACTGTTATTCAACTTCAACAAAGTGCTGGGGTTCAGCAGAACATTTACTGCTTTGGTAAAACATTTACCTGTAAACAACAAAAAACATTAATTTTTTTGTGCAAAACCAAACGTTTCTGATGTGAGTGTTTGACTGTAAGTGGTCGTCACGTGTTCTTGCGGGTGCAGTCTATCGTGCGCTGGCAAAAACTTACAAAAGAGTTGTTCTCCTGATTCATAAAAATCATTTGGGTATTGTTCTGCTGTAAACTTAGCACTAAGAGTCGAATTCTGTAATTAATTTTTGAGGAATTCGGTGTTTCAGCCTCTTCGCCACGGCTGACCGTTGACGTTTCCCCCTCTGTGTCTGTGCGTTTGTTTGTGTGGAAACAGGCAACACGTACAGGGGGCTGCAGCGGCCAAAATTGATTAGAAACCATTGCTTTGGTTTGCCCACACACCGATATCAGCGAATCATACGACGTTCCACATTTTACAACGGATTCCATTTTATTTCTTGAATTCCGTGATTTCGTCGGCGTTTTCCGCATCGCACAAATTATAGGGCCCTATGTCATCCTCTCACTCTAGTTTGCTCTCTCTTCTCTACTGACTCACACTTCAACCTCTGCACTTTTCTTTTTCTCTCTGTCTCTCTTTCTCTCTTTCCTACTCTCTCTGTCTTCCCCTGCTCCCCCTCTCACTCTTTACTCTTCTCTCTCCTACCCCATCTCTCTTTCTTGCTCTCTCTTCTGCCTTCCCTCTTCCTTTTTCTTCCACTGTCTTCCCCTATTCTTCTTTTCTCCTCCATCTTTCCTCCTGCTCCCTCTCCTCCCTCTCTGCCACCCCCACTCTTTCCCACTACCTCTTTATTTTCTCTGTCTTCCTCCGTCCTTTCTCTCGCTCTTTCTTATTTTCTGTCTTTTCTCCTCCTTTCTCTCTGGCTTACCGTCTCTGTCCACGGATCTCTTTCTTGCCTTCCACTCTCTCTTTCACTCTTTTCTGTCTTCTCTCTCCTTTCACCACCTCCCACCGTTCTTTTCTGTCTCTCCTCTCCCTCCCTCTCTCGTAACACTGCCTGCAGTTGAGCTGTGCGATCCATTCTGCGCGATTTCCAGTAAATGTGTCCTCCAGCTCACACACACACACACCTTCCCTGCTCCTTATCGCTCCCTGCACAACGCAGACCCACTGTTGCTCCTCCCGTCCCGACTCTCGCTGCAGCAGCTTGGCACTGCTCTGTTATTCTGTTGCTCGTGTGCAGGATGAGCTCGTGTAACGGCAGCCGTCGCAAGCGGCTCATCTCTGGCAGCCGTCCTCGTTCCCGTTCCCGGTCCTGGCGTGAAATGTGCTGCTTTTTGGCTTAGAAGTGCATTTTTAGCATTTTGTCTTGAAAACGCTTTGAATTGGGTTGTGTAATTATAGGACGTCACCTCTCTTTGACTAGCCCTCGGGGAGGAGAGAGTTGTTAGAACTGCTGCCTTTTTCCAGTCGTCTTTCACATTAAACCGACGACACCACGTGAGATCAGACATGGTCATGCTATTTTGTAATCTGAATGCTGAGGAATCTTAAGCCTGTTACATGTTTGTATCTGAACAAAGCCAGGTTTCCTGACTTTCACATTTACAGCAAGAAGAGGGCAGTTTCCACAACCGCAGTGTCCTCGTTTCATTGTGATATTCCCTCTCAGCCATGATGACGGATTAAGGAAAAAGGCACGATGCGGCACGGAATGGGGCAATTAATCTCAGCCTCTAATCGGCAAAATCTTGCCAATGATCTTGTGTTATTTTCATTCTAAAATTTAAATTCATTTAATACTTCTTTTAAAAATTCTGTTCATTCACTGGCCGCTTGAAACACTACTGCGTGTTGTCGTATGAGACTGCCCCGTCCACTCTGACCTCTTTCATTAGCAAAGATATCCCAACTTTGATAGCTGAGCATATTTACAGCACATGCCTTGTCAGTGAGCCATGATGGCAAACATAAAAACCCCAAAACAAAATTATCACCCTCCCTCCTGCTCTCTCTCCCTCCCTCCCGCGGCCTTCCTCCCTCCTCCCTCTCTCTCCCCCTCCCTCCCGCCTCTCCCTCCCTCCTCCCTCCCCGCCTCCTCCCTCCTCCCTCCTTCTATCTCCCTCCCTCCCTCCTGCTCTCTCTCCTCCCTCCCCGCCTCTCCTCCTTCCTCCCTCCCTCCCGGCTCTTCTCCCTCCCTCCCTCCTTCTATCTCCCTCCCTCCCCTCCCTCCCCTCCTTCTGCTCTCTCTCCCTCCCTCCCTCCCTCCTTCTCTCCCCCTCCCTCCCCCTCCCCGCCTCTCTCCCCTCCTCCCCTCCCCGCCTCCCTCCCTCTCCTCCCCCCCCTCTCTCCCTCCCTTTCTTTCTTCCTCCTTTTCCCACTCTCCCTCCCTCCCTCCTGCGTTTTCTCGCCCCTCCCCCTCCCTCCCTCCCCGCCTTCTCCCTCCCCCTCCCTCCCCGGGCTCTCCTCCCTCCCTCCCCGCCTCTCCTCTCTCCCTCTTCTATCTCCCTCCCTCCCCTCCCCCTGCTGGCTCTCTCCCTCCTCTCCCCCTCCCTCCTTCTCTCCCCCCCCTCCCCTTCCCGCTTCTCTCCTCCCTCCCCTCCCCGCCTCCCTCCCCGCTTTCTCCCTCCCCGCCTCTCCCTCCCTTCCCTCCCCTCCCGGCTTTCTCCTCCCTTTCCTCCCACTTCTCCTCCCTCCTCTCCTGCTCTCGCTTCCTCCTCCCTTCCCTCCTCCCGGCCTCCCTCCCTCCCCCCGCCTCCCCCTCCCCCTCCCTCCTTCATCCTCCCCTCCCCCTCCTGCTCTCTCCTCCCTCCCTCCCTCCTTCTCCCTCCCTCCCTCCCCCTCTCATCCCTCCCTCCCCCCTCCCGCTTCTCCTCCCCTTCCTCCCCACTCTCCCTCCCTCCCCTCCCGGCTTCCTCCCCTCCCTGCCTCTCTCGGCCTCCCTCCTCCCTCCCTCCCCGCTTCTCTCCCTCCCTCCTCCTTTTCTCTCTCCCCCTCCCTCCTCCTCCCTCCCTCCCGCTCTCTCGCTCTCTCCCTCCCTCCCTCCCGCTCCTTCCCGCTACCCTCCCTTCCTCCCTCCTGCTCTCTCCCTCCCTTCCTTCTTCTCACTTTCTAACTTACCTTCCTCCTTCTCACTGTCTCCCCTCCCTGCGTCCCTTTCTCCCTTCTTCCCTCTCTCCCTCCTTCTCGCCGTCTCTCCTCCTTCATACTCTCTCTTTCTGCCCCTGCCTATCTTCTGCCCCTCTCCCTCATTCACTCTCGCTCTCCTCCCTGCCCTCTCTTTCTCTCACGTTCACAGTGGAGTGTCACTCTCTGTCCTGTGTGTTAAAATCTTTAGCCCTTGCCTGTGGCTCCCACCTCTCTCTCCTCATCAGCGCATGCTGCGGGTATTTCAGGCTCCATTAGCCGCCTCTGTCCCTTATTGACCCTGCCGTCTCTATTGAACTTTCCAGGGAACGTTTTTGGTGGGCCAGCCAGGGGGTTCTGGGAAACAGGGTGGGTCCAGCTCCACAGCTCATTCCACATCAAACACAGCTTCCGTTACCCAGCAGGCCATACGGGTCACCGCAGGACAGAAGGCAGCCATCTTGGCCCAGGTACGTATCAGCACAAGCAGTCGTCCACAGATAAACACCACCACCACTGTGGCCGTGGTGGAAAGCCCTGATGTGCTCTGTGCGACAAAAAAGGACGCTGAATCAGCCATGTTGAATTTTTTTTGGCACCTCAAAGCAAGCAGATTGGTCAGTCAGTCGCTTGGTAATTTAAGAACTATAAAGAGAAGGTCAGGTTGTTATTTTGTTGTAGGTTTATCAGTTGGAAATCATTCATTTTTGTATTTTATATAAAAAACAATAAGGAAGTGATTGGATGCTTCACAGTTGGGTTCCATTTCACAGCAGGTTAAAACAGAAATGTTCGAAATATTTTAGTTTAAGATATTGCTTAGTTTTCCATTAATTCTTTAAACAGTGACCATATGTCATATAACTATTCAAATCTGATACTGTATGGTAATAGATGATAGTGCAGGACACACTTTGTATTCCTTAGATATAGCAATGCAGTGTCACAAGCAGATCGAGTGGCATGTAGCTGATGAAAGAATGCTCTTTACACTTTTGACACTTGACTTGAGTTTGAGACCAAAGGATTGGAACTGAACTTGGACTTGAGCTCAAATTAGGGTTGGGAAATGACCAAAAAGTATCCAAACCGACACACACAACCTCTAACCTCCGTAATCTCGCCCTTGATGACTTCCTCGATTATTTTTTAAACGCTGTACTAACCCCAGTGTGCGTTCCCTTAATAATCTACTACAGCGTGAGTTGTCAGGTTACTCCTGTGTCGGTCATTTCAAAATCACAAAGATGTGCACTCTTTTATTAGAAAAGTCTTTAGTCATATTAGAGTTAATAGTTGAGCATATTAAAAGTACAAACAAGCAAAGTATGAAAATAAACATTAAAAAATTGTGACGTTAATTTGAGATTATGTTGCCCAGAAATAAATAAAAAATAATTCAAAACCGACATTAAGAACCTCTAACCGGCGTAATCTTGACTAATTATCACTGTTATTTACTGTCAGAATGCTGTTAGTAGTGAAGAAAATGTGTTCATGTGCTGTTCCCTTAAAAACATACTTTTTTAGCAGATTATTAGTATTGCAGTGATGTTTTGATTCGAGGTTGTGTGAGTTGTGTTGTGGTTGTGTAACTGCTAGTTTATTTTTGGTGGTTGTTTTGTAACGTTGATGTCAGTTCTGCATTAACGGCCCCATTTAACACTCTCTTCCTGTTTACACACTTCATTTACCCTGACACTGTGTCTCTGGCGTGGAATCAACATATCGATCCGAGTTCCGGTTCTCTCCTCCCGCACCCCCCGTCTGCTGCCCACACTCAACCTCACAGACTGTGTGTGTGTGTTTAAATTGATCAGACGAGACTAATGCATGTGCTTGCACTTGAGAAGAAGAACGTGTAGCAGTTTGAATTGAGTTTAGACGCAAACACACACACACACACACTATGTCAGTCTCTTTGGGTCCAAGGTGGTGTTATCAGTAGTACACGCTGTGCCATTATTATTCCGGAAGAGTTTACGATGCAACATTACCACCAGTTTTCATTAGAGAGATGGATGGCTCACTGTAAGCACATGGAAGGTGGGAGAGGGAGAGAGAGCGAGGTCAGATTGGAGCATTATTTCAGGTCGGGGAACAAATGTTCTCCACAGAACTGCTCCCCGCTCAATCTGTTTTGTGTTATGTAAGCGTAACACACACACACACATTCCTGTAGCGCTCGCATGAAATTTACTGAATGAACACCCCCATCTTTGTCGTTCTCCCGCCTTCTGTCTCTCCCTCTCCATGACTCGTTCTTTCTCTGTCCTTGTTCTCCGTGTGTTTCTTCACACTTGATCTCTTTCAGCCTTTGAAATGAGCTCCGATCAGTTAGTCAGCATTTTTGGCCTGCATGTGAACACTCCATGTGAAATCAGACTCAGATTAAAGTGAACCAAACTGAGACCGTCTTAGGAGGTGATCTGAGATCGCTTCACTTAATTTGCTTAACTCGTGCAATATGAACACAAAGCAGTTGGTGGCGTGTTCGCACCGTGGTCAGAAGGTCGCAGAATCTGGGAGTGGTAAAGTTGCCACCGAGGTACTCATGAGCAAGGTACCGTCCTCAAGCACTGCTCCCTGGGCTCTGCCCTTGTTAGGGGCCCTCTGCTCCTTCACGGATGGGTCAGATACAGAGGTCACATTTGGTTGTGGTGCACTGTGTGCTTTGGTGTGTTCACAGTGACTTTCACTTTCACCTTCCTCTCTTTCGTTCTCTTTCCCTTGTGCTTCTTTCTCTTTACCCTCTCTAATTCTCTCCTCCGTCTTTCTCTTTGCTTTCTCTCTCTGTCTCTCCCTCTCTCTCTCTCTCTCAGAGTCAAAACTGTCATGATCTCCACCCTGACGATTTCACCCAGACATTTCACTGATTAAAAGCGGACGTCCGTTAGTTAATTCCGTCCCGTCCCTTTTTCTTGTATTTTAAACCACGAGAACCCACTACACACTTCAGGCTTTTCCTGTGGGAATGAAAGCCTGCTATGAATTTCAAAAGGCAGGGACGAGGCAGGGACGAGGCAGAGCCATCGATTGCTTGTTGTGT
Organism: Distichodus sexfasciatus; assembly: GCA_032718565.1. NCBI lineage: Eukaryota > Metazoa > Chordata > Actinopteri > Characiformes > Distichodontidae > Distichodus > Distichodus sexfasciatus. The sequence continues at coordinate 71,405 of JAVGVS010000197.1, read as the reverse complement.
AGGAGAGAAACAGTGGATTAATGCAGCTTTCAACAGTTCTTCCTCTTCCATTATAAAACTGTCCTCATTGTGCTCCGCTGGTTGTTCAAGCGTAGGCTTAGTTTTAAATGGGAAGAAGTGTGTTAAGCTGGCTTATAAAACCGTGGATCTAATGGTTATTGGTATATATGTGGGCTGACACCGTTTTCTTGTGTCTGGCCTGGTCCATATGATGAGTTTAAGTTGATTAAAATGAGTGTATGATTATTTTAGGGGTCAATTTATTTTTCCCTCATCGTTTAATGACAAGCCCCTGAAATGAGGAAAATATAATTCACTCTGGATAAGAGCTTGTGCTAAATGCCATAAATGTAGTGAGCGTGCCCAAAAACGAAGCGACGGTCAGTTAGCAGCGGCAGTAATAAAGAAAGGATTTCTTGTTCCTTTGGGTGAGTTTTCGTTTACAACCATTTTTGGACGCTTGCCCTTACTCAAGTGCCAAGATCATGTTGGACACAGCTCAGTTGGACCAACCAACCCCATCAGAAAGCAGTGTGGCGCTGCACCGTTCTATCAACCACCGTAGTTCTTTCTTTACCAGTAACACCGTGCTGTTTGATTGGCAGGTGGTGGGCGGCTCCCAGGGCTCTCAGGTGAAGCTGTCCGACGGCTCGGTGAAGACGGTGACGGGAGCGGCGGCCGCTCATCTCTCCAAACCGGGCACTACCACCGTGAGGATGGCGGGGGGCGCGATCACAGCGGCCAGCTCCAATGCGAACACAACTGCCACCAACCCTGCCTCCGGCTCCTCCCATCAGGTGAGACCCTCTTCAGTGTGGGTGTGCGTGCCGTCGTTTGCTTACCTTTGGATACTTTACTTTTCCTTAAGACCAACGTGCTATTTTTTGACTTGCGACTGCTAGAAGCCACTTTAATGCATTATTCCCTGTGTTGTTCCTCCAAGCCTGCAGAGGGAGCTCCGGCGGTCTCGGGAGCCAAAGCGTCGACGCAGCACCCCATCCTGGTTGCAGCCAATCAGGCTGCGGTCATCAACGCCGCCAAGAGCGCCAGCTCGGCATCTAACGTGGCTAAAAGTGCAGGCAGCGTGGTGCCGGCGGCCAAGAACGTCAATGTGCCCCTCATCAGCCTGGCGAAGGGGTCGGGAGCGGCGGTAGTGAGCGTGCCCAAAAACACCAATCCTGCACTGGTCACGGCCGCCTCCCTCGTGGGCGGAGCGACGGTCAGTGGGAAAACGGCCGCCGCCATTTCAGGTAAAGATGACGGGATACATCTAGAAAAGGACGATAATGTGATTTTTAAAAAAGAATTACAGTTTTACAACCGTTTACACATCTCACCCGTCTTGTAGTTGTCATGAGAACACAAGCCTTACAATGGCATTTTCTAGTTGAACAATCAGACTGTAATTGTCTACAGTCAGGTTCAGTTTCCTTCTCCCCATTTATTACTGGTCAGTCTCTCGCTGCAGGGCTAGATCTCGACTGATACTGGATTTATTAAGACTTAAATCAGTTGTTGATAATTGGAGAGTTTTAAATGTGCTGTGTAATTTATTTTAGTCCTTAAGATAACACTTCAAGAAATAAACTTTTTATTTGTATGTTGTGCCTTTAATAAAGTTGCAATTAAAGCAATCTGATAAGCTTTGATATTTCCTTTATTTCCTTTTTTGTCAGTTGCCACGTGTCACTGAGGTGATACAGCTGCATTGACCCCCGCTAAAGAAGAGGTTCCTAATAAAGTGACAGAAGCATGTGTGTGTGTGTGTGTTTCCGTCCCCTCAGGCATGCTGAAGCTTCACTCGGGCCAGTCGAGCTCCCAGCAGACAGTTCTCACCATCCCAGCCAACCAGCTGAAGCAGCTCAGCCTCAGTGGAGCCTCCTCGGGCCTGCAGACCATCCTCATGCCTGTTGGAAAAGGTGCAGCACTTTCCCTTCCTCTATACGTCACACCACTGCCATCCCTCCCTCTTTTACTCATCCCTCTACTGCCATCCCCCTCTCTCTGTGACTCTGATCCAGCCCTCTGCTTGTCTTCCGACCTCCCTCTCTTCATTTGTCTTCCTCTCCTGGTGTCTTTGCGTTGTCCTGTTGTCATCCATCTTGCTATACAGTTCTACAGGGACTTCTCCCTCCAGATCATTCTCATTCTCTCTCTCTCTCTCTCTCTCTGTGTTCATCACTCTCTTTCTTCTTTGACCTCTTGCGATATCACTCTGCCTGTTATGTGGGGATATACATCTTTGGGCATCATTATCCCTTCATATTGCTCTCTGTCTTTCCTCGGTCCCTCCCTTCCTTCCTTCCTTCCTCCCGCTACCCATCTTTTCCTTCATCACTTTTCTTTAACGCCTTGAGCCTAGTCGCCCCAGTACCGGGGGCAGAACGTGAAGGCTTTAAATAGTGGGTAAACGTAAACAAACATAGGCATGCGGCACATCATCGCCGATAGAATCTCGTCTAAAAATCTCAAACCACAAATTCCACCTAAACGACACAATTCCAACACCAAACACATAAACAAAGAACAAAAACACTGCGTAGGTCCACGTGGAAGAAATACGGCTGTAGAATCTATACTACTGTGACTAACCATGCATACCGTATATCATATGAAAGCCAAGATAACGCAGATTACGCAGATAATGTGTTTTTTTTTTTTGCCGAACGAGATGTTTTTTTCATGTTCTGCTGTGTTGCATCTTCCTTTATTCTGACCCAGTAACATGTATGCTGATTCCACAGTAATCTCGCGAGTGTTACCTTTATAATGATGGCAGAAGCATAAAAATAGACGTTGTGGTTGCTGAGATATACACATTTTATTTTGGGTGTCTTTTTTACAACAAAAATCTGTAAAACAGTCTCAGGGCTTAACAGGTTAACCATCCATTCTCCCACTCTCATTCCCAACCTCACACCTCGGCCTGTAGCAGATGCTAGTACGATGCACACGGTCCTGAATAAAGCCTCCCTGTAGGAGAACAGTGCTGATGCTCTACACACCAAGTCTCCCCACTCCTACACACTACCTTCCAGAGCATGAAACAGCCCACACACTCGCCCTTCCTGCTCCCTCACTCCTGCACACATACACACACACACACACACACACCAACCCCTTTCCGTTCTGCCAAAATCATTCCCACCCAACTTTTTGCAGAAGCCCCAGCCAGCACTGCAACGCTCAGATCTAAAAAGGCTTTGATGGGACGTCTGTCATCTAATAAAACTAGATCATCTTTTCGTAGTTGAGCAGATTTTGTTGGGGAGGTTTTTGTGGTGTGAAAATACTGGTGCGTGCTGGGTACGAAGTGTTCACAAAAGCCTCCGTTCCAAAATGTCTAATAACGGCACATCTGTTCGTTAGCCGCGTTAATGTTCTCTGAGCTTTGTATTTATTTCTGAGAAAGTGGAAACCGTGCGGAGGATCTCGGCAGGTGTGTTTAGTTTGATTGAATGAAGGAATTATTGCTGAAATGGCCCTGCTGGACCTCCTCAATTTCACTCCTCCTGCCTCACGCTCTCGCTGGCTGTAAATGTGCTTCAGATTGATTTGCCCATCTGTCAGTAGGCAAGAGTCCGTTCAAATTGTGTGTGTGTGTGTGTGTGTGTGAGAGAGAGAGTATTTTGGAGGGCACCTGAACTTTGTGGTGCTAAATGAGCCATTTCCTGTACCAGGCTCCACTCTGTTGCCATAGTGATGAGGCATGATGGGAGAGGGGGAATAATGGATGTGTAGATTAAGACAAAATTGTGTTATATAGTAAACGCCTCTAAACTTTCTTTATGTTCTCACGTGTTTATTAGAAGTACATTCTGTGAATCGTGGGAACAGTGCAATGTCTATGATCATGAATTATACTTATTAATAATTTTACTAAAATATTCAGGCTATTTAAAATCTGTATTATATTTTTATTAACCAAATATAATTAAATTTATTTATGCCTTATTATTATTATTTTTGTCTTATTATTTTAAAAATGAGAGCAAATAATGAACTTTTGCCTCATCGATGATGATTAATAGGAATTGTATGTGCTAGTTATATTTCTTTGTTAACTGCACAACGCCATGTTTCTGTACAGTTGTCCAGTCAGCCTCCAAAACGGCATCCAGTACTCAGAGTGGACCCTCACTTTCCACCTCCACCCCCTTAGCTCAAGGTAAAACACACACACACCGCCCTCTAATCATTAGACAAAGTATTTGAATTTGAAGTATTTACTGTAAAACTCAAGGTTTTCTGTGCCTCTGTTGGTGTGTGTGTGTGTGTGTGTGTGTGTAGTGAAAACAGAGCCTGTTACTCCTTCATCGTGCACTACCCCAGTGACCCCCACATCTACCCCAGTATCCACAGCAACCACCCCCATCCCCACATCCGCCCCGGCGACTGTTAAAGTGGAACAGGGAGCAGAAACCACAACGCATGAGCTCATAAAGTAAGAACACACACACACACTCGTCTATAACACACGGAACACCAGTTGTTGTCACACAAAGTGATATCACATGTTGTTTTTCTAATTTTTTCTGACAGCTGCTCCTCCTACAGTTTTTGTACAACTTGGTTCCAGCTCTAAAACATGCAGCCTATAGCAGTGTGGGCACGATTTAGATGTGTCCACTCGTTCGTCATATGTCCATTTTTTCCTTTCTAGACTAACATGGAGTGTGAATTTTGATGCTTTACTGCGCAGCCGGCGTTCTTCGCAAAGCCACCAGATAAGAGATTCGAGGGCCCCGTTCCTCTTTGCATATCTGTAACGTCATGACCCACACTCGTCTTTTTCATCCTTCAACCCAGTCGTTTTCTCCCATTAAGAATACAAACAATATTTTGTCTGATAGTTTTCACACGTCAGTCAACACTGTTCTTATGCCACCTCACTGAACACAATCTCAATCTGTTTCCACCCACACTCATCTCTTTCTTTCTTTCTTTCTTTCTTTTTGTTGCAGAAATGCATCTCTAGTAACTAATTATGTCCATCTTGATTTTGAGTCGCAAGATACAAACTAAAGATGCATTTCCACAAGAAAACGCCAGTGTGACTGCTCAAGTTTTGTAGCTGTCACATGAAAACTGGCCGAGTAGAAAGACTTTAATTGATGCGATGAAGTGAATGGAGAAAGAACGAGGGATAATAAAAGCAAAAGACCAGTGCTGATTGGAACCAGATTGAGACGCGTGTTCCGTGCGGTGGTCAAGAGGAGGCATAAGAACCGTGCTGACCGTCATGTGATAACAGGCTGAGAGCAGCTTTGGAGTCCCGGAACCCATGTGTTCTTAAAGGGAGAAAGGGAATGGGTTCCTACAGGGCAAGATAAATAGAAAACTGGATGAAAAAGACGAGTGCGGGTCATGGCGGTTAGTGCCCTGGAATCGCGTTGAATTTGGTGACCTAGTGAAGAGTGGTGACCATGCAGTAAAGCGACGAAATGTGAGCTCCATGTTAGCCTATGGAGGAAAAATCTGATGAAAAATGGACAGAGCTTGTGAACGAGTGCATGTATCAAAAACGTAAAGACGAGCACCCACACGTCTATAGGCTGCACATTTTAGAGTTGAAGCAAAGTTTATACCACAAAAACTGTGGGAGGAGTAGCGGTTAGAACAAGTGGGTGGAATAAAAATCGGCTAACAATATGTAACTGCTCAGCACAATAACATAATAAATACGTCTTTATGAATATAAATGAATTAATGTGTATCTCTAGGTTTTAATGGATAATGATTGATTCGTCACTGATATGTGACCCTCCACGGCAAAACCAGTCGCTTGTCGCAAATTTTCAAAATTGAGTTATTAAATCAAGCTTCAAAACGATACATATATGGAACGAATGGGACGACATATGATGACGACAAATATTGAATATTGAAGTAGAGCGGTCAAAACACAAACTTTTAACATTCTTCTGGAATTGAATTCCTCACCTCAAGAAAGTCACGTTTTTAGGATGGAAAGGGGAAGTTTTTCAGCCAAATTTATTCACAACAGTACAGTATAGACCTTCCACTGTTTCAAAACACTAAAAACTAAAAATCCAACATTTTACCCCACGCAACATAAACAGCCGTTTTTCTCAGAAATCTCCATTGCGACAAGCGACTGGTTTTGCCGCGGAGGGTCACATATAGTCAGTGGTATATAGTATAGTCATTTTCCCTACTTTTATGTGAAGATACTTTCATTTAGAGCTTTTCATTTTCAGAGATATTGCTTATTGTTATAGAAAGTTTGACACAGTACATTAAAAACCTTCTCTCAGTCCCATCTATGAAGTTGATTTTTCTCTGTCCTCTCCCCCTCTCTCTTACTCAGTACTGAGCACGTTGAAACCATGTTGCAGCTGCTGACAGCTGCAGTGAAGAAGTTCCCTTTGATCGTCCCAGAGAAAAGTGAGCCGTCCTTCTTCCTCCTCCTCCTCCTCCTCTCCATATCTCCTCTCAGACTCTGTCCCATGCCCTCGCTCTCTTTTAATACAGCCGTTATACAGCAGAGTTCCTTCATCTTCGTGCTTCAGAGTGGTGTTACTGTGCAACTTTTTACACTTTCACTGCAGATTTTGTGCAAATCCTGTTAATGCTCACCCTTAAAGAATGTGAAGAAAGTGTGTGTGTTTGTGTGTGTGTGTGTTCACAGCTGAAGACTCCCCACCATTCTGTGCCACCTCAGTAGAGCAGTACTATTCCTGGAACATTGGGAAGAGGAGGGCTGCTGAGGTAGTGTGTGTGTGGGTGTGAGAGTGAGAGTTAGCGTTTTAGCGTGATGTAGCGTGTGTGTGTTTGACAGTAGGTGTGTGTTCAGGTTTTTTTGTGTTAATGTTTAAGTCGGGGTGTGTATGTGTGAGTTGCAGTTTGTGGGAGCGTGTGTGTGACAGGTGAGAGTCGGGGTGTGTGTACTTGTGTGAGTTGCGGGGTGTGTGTGTGGGAGTTGTGGTGTGTGTGAGTGAAATTGAAAGATCAGCTTGAAGTGACAGCTTCTGAGAACTGATATTCTCCTGCTCAGCATCATGTCAAATCTGTTCTTTCTTTTTCTGATATTCTTGCGTGTGTGTGTGTAGCTCCAGCGTGCTGTTGCAGTGAAGCGTCTGGTGCAGGACGTTTTGGACCGTAACCCCCGGCTGCAGGCTCTGACCCCACCAAAAACCAGGGAGGTGGCGCAGTGGTGCCGTCTCCGTGGATACACTCCCCCTGACCCTGAGCCCCAGCGCACTGAGGAGGACTCCATAGAGGACATACTGACACAGATAGACAGCGAGCCAGGTAGGGGTGTGTGTGTGTGTATGTGTGCGTGTGTGTGCGTGTGCGCGCGCGTGTGCTGTACATTGATGTTAGAAAAGACAATGGTGTTCAGTTCAGTCTTAACTGAACTCGGGAGACGAAGATGGATTCCGGAGAAATATCTTCACGCTAGTCAACCAGTGGATTTAGCGTAAATATTGAAGTAGAGCGGTCAAAACACAAACTTTTAACATTCTGCTGGAATTGAATTCCTCACCTCAAGGAAGTCACGTTTTTAGGATGGAAAGGGTAAATTTTTCAGCCAAATTTTGGGTGGTGACTTTACCGGCCCTGGATTCGAACCTTCTGATCACGGAGCGAACAGCCTAAACTCTCGCCGCTCTGTCCACATTACACCCAGTTCCTGAGTGAGTCTGACTAAAACGAAAGACGTGTGTGTGTGTGTGTTTCTATTTGCAGAGTGTCCTTCCACTCTGTCTGACGGTGATGAGCTGTGCCAGCGTCTGGAGCAGCTGCAGAGGATCCTGAAGACGGAGCCCGAGGAGGAAGAGGACGAACCTCTGGACGTCGTCACTGTCAGGGAGGTCAACGGGGGCGGGGTCAAGGTCAAACAGGAGCAGGAGGAGGCCGAGCAGGAGCCGAAATACTTCCTGGGCTTGTGTCCTTCTTCTCACTTCATCAGGGACACAGCCGAGCAGGTGAGGAGCAGCAGTGTGCCATCACTCCCGTTATTTCTGTCAGGCTGGATGGATTTGACTCTCTATTAACTACTCCATCTCTCTCTCACCTCCTCCCTCTCTTTCTGTCTTGCTCTTTCTGCTGTCTGTCTCATTGTTGCTCTCGCTCTCTCTTTCTGCTACTTTTGTCAACATATTCTTCCTGTCTGTCTCTGCTCTCTCTCTTTCTATCTGTTGTCTACTCTGTCTCTCTTTCTCAGGTTGGTGTGAGTTTGCAGTCTGTGGAGGTGGAGAGAAATGTCTTTGCTCCTGTAGTGGAGGCTATGATCCTCAAGGTTGGTCATTTCTTCCTCACGTTAAGACACGCCTATGATATGCATTAGACGTCAAGTGGAGCCTGTCTTATCTTGTAACCTCTCTTTCCTTCCTTCCTTCCCTCTCTCTCCCTCCCTCTCCCTCCTCCACTCCCTTTCCAGGCCACAGAGCAGTTCATCAGCGAGATCCTGAGAGAGTCCTTAGCCAGTGCCTACGTTAAGCCACCTCAGAACAGGTCTCCGACACCTTTTTATTTTCCCTGCTTCATCAGTCTGTCCATCCATCCCTCCATTTATTTGTCGCTCAAGCCATATGCCTCATGCCCATTAAAATTATTCCACCATCCACCGTTCTTATCCTTACACATCTGTGCAGCATGTCTATTTCAGTCCATTCTTTACTGTGTTCAAACCACACACACACACACACACACACTCACTCTCACAAGCTCTTACCCCGCTCTATAGGCTCCTGCATTCAGCTGACGGCTCTTTAATGACCTGCTGTAGACCTCTTAACAATGCTGAGTGCTTCCACCGCTATACAGTGTCAGTGTCACGATGGTAAGGACACCAGTAGGACCTCACAGCTGACCGGGAGTCAGAGCTTTCTGTGAACCGCTGGAGGGAACTTCACCACATTTTAGTCAGCGTGAGGAATGAGACTGCAGTGTATTACAGCACAGCAGATTACATGCCCTAAAAACACACTGCGTCTCAAGTTGCACAGTTCTTCCCTTGATAGTGCGCCTGACAGACTTAGGCCCTGTCCACGCGGGAGTTGGAATCTTGGATAAATGAACACACTCTGAACGCCCTACGTGTTTTTGTTGTGTTTCGTACTGCGCTCGATTGACTTCAGTGAGGTGTTAGATTGGCATTCGTTTGACGCTGTGTAACACCAACCTGCAGCCCAGTTAGTAATTTTGTGTGTTTACCCGTGGGGGCAGTAACCAGGCTGTCTAAAGTGTTAACCTGTGTGATGAAATATTAAATAAAACTATATAAAATATATACAAATATAAAAGAGGAAATTAATCAAGTTCTGTGGCACATGAAGGAAATGAGTCTCTGTGCTGCAGTTGGTTGGCCGCAGTGACGTGGAATGGGAGTATATCGTGTGTGTGTGTGTGTGTCTATATGAATATATATATATTTTATTAAGTCTGAGCTAACATTCAAGTCTGATCTAGTATGTGCAGATACTGTAACAGCAGTGGAGAACTGTGCAATATTTTCAATCATTTGTGCAGATACAGTCAGTTAAAAAAAGTAATCAGTGATATGTACAGCAATGTTCAACATTCAATAGTTGTGCAAATATTGCAGAAAAAATATGCATGCTCAAAGGGATTAATTGAAAACCAATCAAAACATTCTGAACCTGTAATCCTCTTTGTGAGAAGAATTTGTTTTGGTTTTTATAAAAATGAATGAATATATTTAAATAATTTTATTAATTTATTTATTTATTGGAAAAAGTATACCCTTAATAGGGAACAATATTTGTAATGCAAAACTTGTCAGTGAATTATTGGTGCAAAAAAATCCAAAAGAATAATACTTTATTAATCACAACAGGTGTAAATGTTCGGGATTTACTGACATGGATTTTAGCTCATGTTGCTCTTCCCCAGGACCAGCATGTCGAGGTGTTGTGGACCAGTAGCTGATTATCAGTAGGGTCACAGGGTGCTGGACCTGTAGAGACCAGATCTGTGGAGAGACCAGCTTTGAGAAACGCTGTTTTGTGGTGCATTAAAAAAAGAGAGTGTGTTTGTGGTGAGAAAGTGTCAGCTGAGGAGCAGCAGCGTGCTGGAGAGGTTGCTAGTGTAGGTGGTGAAAGAGTTGAGATGATGGAGGGGAAAATGAGCGCGGTGAAGCGGAGGTGGATGGAGCTGCGGGTGGAGAGAGTGTGTGTGTGTGTGACGGTGTGTGCCCACAGACATGCAGAGAACAGAGGTCTAACTCAGCATCTGTCTCATCTCATCCTTCACACACACACACACACCCCTCCGTCCTTCCCTCTTCTTGCCTACATTACACACATTCAAGCACACTAACCTCCCATGAGCCATTTCAGTCTCGCAGTAGACACTTACGCTTGCTCTCTCACTCTCACTGTCTCTTTTAGAAACCCAGAGTGCTCTCTAACACACACACACACACCGTCATTATTGTTGCTCATTTTCTCCCGTCCTCAAACCATTGCATCAGTGCCTTGTTGACTGGCAGATGATTTGTGACCCTCCACGGCAAAACCAGTTGCTTTTCTCAAATTTTCAAAATTGAGTTATGTTTTCATGAAAGTGCATAAATCAAGCTTCAAAACGATACCTATATGGAATGAATGGGACGACATATGACTGAGATATCAACATTCAAAGGAGTCGGGTTTCTCCTGTCACGCCAAGTGAGAAACGGAGAAATCTGCCGTCGAAGTTGACTCAAGAAAGTCACGTTTTTAGGATGGAAAGGGTACGTTTTTCAGCCAAATTGATTCACAACAGTACAGTATAGACCTTCCACTGTTTCAAAACACTAAAAACTAAACATCCAAAATTTTACCCCATGCAACATAAACGCTCGTTTTTCTCGGAAACCTCCGTTGCGGCAAGCGACTGGTTTTGCCGTGGAGGGTCACATTTTGACCGAGGACCAAATGATCATTATAGTTGATCGATTATCGGTGTGTGTGTGTGATGTGGTGTATAAAATCCATTCCTCACTTTCTCTTTTCCTTCTAGAACTCCTAGAGAAATCTCAGCCATGAACGTCCATCAGGCCATCAGCTCCATTCCTACCTGTGACTTCCTCACCAACAGGTACATTTTACTTGAGGATTTTTTTTACCCTCACAATCGTTACAAACACACGTTGACTAACTGAAGACAGAATGTTCTCTCCGGCTCGTTTTCGGATGCTCGCTTCATTTTATGTAGTGCTTAATGCTCTACATCGAGCAGCTCATCTTGACACCGGGGTGGGCGATACATCGAATACAGAATCTCGCCTTTTCCCACTTTCGATGCAGTGAATGACTATATCGTGACCACTGAGTACAAATCCTCATGTTGGTGTTAAACAGACAGCATGTACGTCACAGTTTGGCTTCTCTGTCCACTCAAAGCAGCTCACTCTCCCGCCCATCCAGAACGCTCACAACGCCATCGCTCGCAAAAACGCTCGCGTTCAGTCACATCTCCCCCTTTATTACGGGCAGAATTCGTGTTTTAGCTGATAAATAACAACCACCAGCAGCGTTCTACTCACAATACAGCCGTTTGCTTGATATTTTCAGTGTTTATTCTGACGGCAGCTCCATCGCATTATTGTGAGTGGGGATGCGTGGGGGATTGTGGGAAATGTAGTTCTGTCATAGAAAGAAATAAAAAATAAGCAATATGATTTTTAGACCTTGTTTTCCCTCTCCTGGGCAGGTACATGGGCGTCTTGCTGAAAGATGGTGGCCATCCAGACTAAGATCAAGACCAAACCTGCCGGAGCTGCCATGGATTACACTACACACACACGCTCTCACACACAGACACACAAGAGAGACGACACACTCCTGCAAGGACTGCCGTGGGTCTCGCCTTCCACCTTCCACCTAAACTCAGAGTCGGAGAAACTCCCGTCGCCTCTGAGCTCAACGCGTCATAGCAGAACCCTCACTTTAGCACCGGACGTACAGCTGTGGGAGCATGCGAACGGGAGCGAGGGTTTTAGGTGGATCTCGCCTGAATTATGTACTGCTATGAACATCTAACCTAGACGTTATGAGAGACCTCAGCGCAGGGCTTTAGAATTTAGGATGTCAACGATTGTCAAGATGTCGCATCATGTTTTCCAGTTTCCTACAAATTCCGCGTTCTAAAACCATGACGGTATCGTAGTCCTTTGTCCTGTTTTGCACTTCATTACCCGTCTTGCCCGTGATGATGATGATGATGTGAGGATCTTGGCTTAATTGTCAGAAAACGGTAGAAGGTTTTACAACAGCTGAACGACCGCATCAGCTCCGAATGACGCTCCACAAGCTTTTGGGCCCGATTCACCCCTGAGCGTTCCGTAGTGTTCATCGGAAGACGTTATATCGCTGTGAACGTGCGTTTGTGTCGTTAAATGTCTCGATCGTTTTCAGACTGACGTTGTATCGCAGTCGGTGCAATCAACTCCCGGTAATGATGTGAGGAGAAAACACATCACGTCATGAAATTCTTTTGTTTAACATATAATGGATCATTCCGTGATGTCGGCCAGTGTTTTTCTTTTTCTTTTCAGACTTATGAAGTCTTAATATTTGTGTCGTCGTATCTGTCGCTGCATACGGAAGCCTTACGCAAACTTCAGTCCTGGAGTGACTTTCGCACCTGATTCACCTCCTCGGATATGAAGCCATAGCTGACTCGGGTACGGCCGAGAGCGAAAAGGAGAGTTTGGCAAAACTGCTAAAAACGTTAACATGAATTACTCGGCTGATGCTGACGGATGGTTGGTCTGACTCGTCCTTCAGTTCAGATCATTCTTTCATTCGTTTTCATAATTAAACCAAAACCCAAAAACTGCATGACTTTAATACGTTATGAACGAGTCGTTTTCCGATTTCCCATTTTGCGCTCAAATGAAATGAACTCGTATTCCGTTTGCGGTTTTTAAATCAGATACAAGGGATGTGACTTTGAAGTGACCGTTACACCCACAAGACTGTAAACAAAAGAAAGGAATCCTCTTACTGCCAGGAAACGAAATGAAGTTCTCCATTTTTATGAGCTGTAAACAGTTTTGTGTATTGATCACGTGTGATGGTCCCTTATGGGTCACGCAGTTTGCATCCAACGTGAGATTAGAATTCAATGTGTTTATTCCCGTTTTCCTTTATTTTAAAGCGCAAAATGAGAAAATGTGGAAAACGATTATTTTTTTCCCATTTTGGAATATCGAAAAGGCACTTTTTGTGGGTCTTAGTTTTTGGTTTGAATGTATAAAAACACGAATGATACACAGATTTCCTTCCTCTAGTATTAGCCACGTCGGCGTTTTGATTGGAGCTGTCCTCGTAAACCAGCGCCGCCAGCAACGATGCTAATGTCGCCGTCAGCTAAATGAAAGGGCACGGGGTCGTGTCAGCTCATGTCACGTTAGCCTCGTTAGCTTGGGTGAATGTGCGTTGACACCGCAGCCGGTTTGTAAAGTCGTGTCCCACGTCGTGTTTGGTGTAAGAAACCAGCAACACACTTTAGTGTGTATTTGTGTTTGTAACAGTATGGAAGTAATTAACGTGTGTGTGCGTGTGGGGGGGTTGCTTGAGTGAGTAGAGGAGAATGCAAAGAAAAATTGTGTGTGTGTGTGTGTGTGTGTGTGTGTGTGTGTGTGTGTGTGTGTGATCACTGTCCGGGTGAGGCTGAGTGTGCACGTGTGCGTGTTGGTCTGCAAATTAACTGCATAGTCGTTCAGTGTGTAACACACGTGTGTATTGTAGAAGATACAGGGCCGTTATGTCTGCGTTTTGTTAAAAGTGTATCTATAAATGATTATTCTTGTATTAAAAAGGCGGCTTTGCCATGGATTTGGTCTGAACTTTCTTCACTAATTGTTTTTACATGTATTTATTGTGAACGTATACGGTAAGTCGCTGTCTCGCGTCTTTCCCCACCTCCACAGTCCTCATGTTGTCTTCCCTGGTGTCTCCTTATCTGTGTTTTAGGGAACCAGGATAATATTGGAGTCTTCTCGGCCGATAATTGCTGTTTTTTTTACGTCGTCGGCATCAGACAGATTCTTAGATTTGCTGGATGTTTTTCAGCTGGTGTTTAATGATGCATTTATTGTACGTTGGAAGGGCAGCGCTTGTGCCAGGCTTGTCCAAAGTCTGTGAAACGTTCTCAATCAGAATCTCTCATCTTTACTTGAGTGATTGTCATAGTGAACACAGCACAGTGCACCACAACCAAATATGACCTCTGCATTTAACCCATCTGTGAAGGAGCAGTGGGCAGCTAACGGGCAGCACCCGGGGTGCTTGGGGACGGTACCTTGCTCATGAGTACCTCAGTGGTAACTTTACCGGCCCTGGATTTGAACCTGCGACCTTCTGATCACGGGGCGAACACCCTACCTCTGTTACGCCACCAACTGCACCTTTACGCGCTCAACTCTGCCTGTGCGTGCTCATGTGTCCCGCTCCGCATACTGCCGCTCTTAATAGTATGGTACGTAAGGCGCTCTTATCATACTTTTCTATGTGGTAGTATGCATCTCAGGGTTGTATCTTAACAGCTCTCTACGCACTAGCTAGTGCACATGGAGAGTCACATGCGCCGTATTTGACTTGGTACACTACATAGGGTGAGAAGTGACTTTTTCTTAAAATATTGTGCACTACGCTGGAAATGCTCCGCCCTCTGCGTTCCCGCTCGCTTGACTTGGCGCTGTGTTGGAAATGTCGGAATTGTGACGTTATTTATGTTCTGAAATTCAGAGCATGCAGTGGAACTTTGGCCTGCGCTCGTGCTCAGCTCGGCGCCTTCCTCGCGCCAGTAATTCCCATATCGTGCATCCCTAATATGTTTCCTTTTATACCATTTGGGTGATGCTCTTAATCCAGAACAGCCAGCGTCACAGTCCTACAAGAGATGCTCTTCTTCAGACTTTCATAACCTCACACTTAAACCTACAGCTGCTGTTCGGCCAAGTTACAGCCCGTTGAGCTACACACCTTTCAAACCCTGTCAGAGAACAAGTCAGAGGTCAGTATCTACTAGGGCTGGGTTCAGAAAATCGATTCACCGATCATTATCGATTCTCGTTCGAAAAATGCGATATCGATTCAAAAATTTGCGGATCGATCTTTTCCTGCAGCTATGCACTACTTCTCGCCACCGTGCAAGGAGAGCTATAAAAACGTGAGAGCGCGAAACCCAAACCAAATAGAGCCATGGCTGAAGCTGCTCCGCTCACATCACCGTCTGTTTGGTAACACTTCGGTTTTAAAACAAGTTATTTTATAACCAAGCAAAACTAGTATTGACGCAAAGAAATCTCCACATAAATCGATATCGAATCGAGAATTGAATTGGATCATGACCTTGTGAATCGGAATCGAATTGATTCAGGAAATCAGCAACGATACCCAGCCCTAGTATCTACATCATCAAGAACACGTACGTGAAAGCTGCTGAAAATGCACTGTATTTAGGAATGAGAGTTGTGAGGAAGTTCGTCCCCCGTTTTCTCTGAAGAGCTGGTTCTGCAGACGACATTTGACGACAGCGAGGAATTCCGAAAAGACTCTTGACTTGACTAGCAGGGGTTCGAGACGGGCAGAAAGAGGACAACCACCCGTGCACCGTTCAATCAGTGGGGGTTAAATTGTGATAGTGTTTATATCGATTGATTGGGCGATTTAACATCTCCCGATATCACAAAGTCTGCTACAATACAATTTTGATTTGGATTGAGTCAGTGATTGATACGAGACCGTCATATACTCATTTAACACTATCACTTCTGTTCATATCATATCACAAAAAGCTAAATATTAGACATTTTTATTCCTGGGATCAACCAGACTTATGGATGGAAAATAGACCTTGGTGTCTGTGATGTCTGATGTTTTCGTTTTAGATCGATGCTGTCGGCTCGTCGATCGCTGAATCGATGTCTGTTCGTGTGGAATTACACCTTCTCTTGATTTGGTCCAATAAAGTGGGACGTGCAAGTTCATTTTTGATCTTGAAAACAAGCGTTTCCCAGTACTGGGGTGGAATATGACTGAGAATTTAGCAACGTTACAGATTAATCCTGCATCTGCGTTCTGAATCAGTGGAAGTGGTCTTAACATCTTCAGCGGACAGCAAGGCAGGGCAGTGGAGAGTTAGAGATCACCAGCGCGTGAAGGAATTACTAAGTAGAGACATGGTCAGGTTTGGCTGACGTTATAGAAAAGATACCGGACTGTTCTTCAGGCGTAGAAAATGGGATGAACAGAAGAGAGAATACTGCAGGAGTTGGACACGAGTGGAGCAGGATTAGAGAGGTCGAGCGCAAACTTCTCCACGTCTGATATATTTATAGTTTATCTTTCAAGATTTTTTAACTTGGCTCAAGATTCTTTTATTCTTTTATATCTTTGAAGCGCTGGAGTGAAAAAAGTCATCACACAGATATAAGTGCTGGTGAAAATGGAACTTAAGTCAGAAGTTCTCTCTCATGCAGTGCACAAAGGACATCGAAAGCAAGTCTGATATTTGGCACAACTACCGCGCTGCTACAAGAGGTGAGTGTTACTGAGACTGGGGCTGATGTTGAAGTGTTTCTTCAACACTTCATTCCATCATCATCATCATCATCATCACCACTTCATTTTAGTTTTATGGGTGATTCCTTTTTCTGCCTGGACAGATGCTGGACTGCAGCAAGGGGCAAACCAAGCTGGTGCTGGCTGCGGCCTTTACTCTCAGCAAGTACGTGTTCTGACTGTTTAGGTCTTATATAATACACATTCACACACTCAGCGAGTCTCCACACACACACACACACACACACACTCTGAAACGCTTCTCCTCGCATGCTAACGTCCATCCATTCTAGCGCTTGAACAATGTGGCATTTCGTTGCATTTTTTAACTTTTTGAAGGGAACCATTTTAAAAGCTCACTTGTTTAATTATACCGTCTCGGCGAGTGACGCTGCTTGGAGGTACAGTTGTTGGATTCTGGTTCTCACGATAACTCTTCATGCAGGACATGACGTTGATTTCACGTGGGCTTGGTTAATTTTACAGACAGGTTCTGAGTTGAGTTTTTGAATAGCTGATGACGTGAAAAAGATCTAGAAAACGTTACACGCTAGTAACCGATAAATGACGGCGTTTAGCAAAGCCAGCGGTGATTGTGATGCCGATGCGCGAGCTCCGTCATGTCTCGATGTCCATTTTTTATATTTTTAGGAGTTTAAGATGACCTGAGAACATCATTTTTGTTAAACTGCTTTCTCAAAAAGAAAAGACAAGACACATTTAAGAACCTACTATTGGTTTTATTTCAGCATACTACATCTCCCACCCTTTACTTTTCTATCAAGAAAAAAAATTTACAAAACAAATCGAATTGACCTAATTCCATACAAATTTGATAAATAATTTAATCTCCACTTAATAAAGGTTCAGCTCAAAGCGAACAATCATTGGCTCTTTAAAGGTTTAAACTTAACTTTACAGATACAAAACTCAAAAACGTCATTCCCACCTCTGAGGTGCAAACACACACAGACACACGTACGACACACTAAAAAGCAGTCACTTTGTCTGTTTTAGTCAAGTATTTAACACTATGGGGTAAAAAGCTATTCTGAAGCATGCATATTCCACTCCCTCTAGAAGAGGAAAAGATTAGCAACGTTTGTTAATGCCGTCGTATTTATAGATCTCGTCTCATCTTCCACTGAAATATTACAGACGTTGCCTGCAAACAGACATCAGGCTTAGAAACGTACATTCTCTTGCATAGATTTCACAATCTAGATCCACGTTACCTTTCCTTCTTTCACTAATTTTCACCACAGGAAACACCATGGAATGGTTCGGAGAAGTAGTGGTCCTGCCTCGTAGCTAGCTTTACTCTCAACATTTTATACACCTTCCATCACGTTAAGATGATCCCGTACTTTGGCCATTAAAGCTTTCCGTCCTGTAACCTTTGAGACGGTCAGTGGAACTTCGGCGAGCTGCGTGTTTGTGTGCGTGGAGTGGGGTTGAGGCGAACGTCTACGTCCAAGCTGGTGGTCGGTGGCTGTCGAGGGTCATATGTTGAAGATCCGGGAGCCACTCTGGAACACAGCAGACGGGTTGGGGGACAGTTTGGTCCTGACCAGCTGCTCCTGCAACACACAAGGCGATTTAGATGATCAGTTGACTGGTGACAGTGTTCAAATGTAGTGGAAATGACGTGCGCTTTAAGGCGAGACGTGATGTGTATTCAGTGGGTTTTTGGTTTTGCTGATGGGGAAACCGGTTCAGACGTGGTACGGCCCAAAAAGCTATAAAATTCCTCAAAATTATTGTGTAAATGTATAAGCTGCTAAATTTATTGGTGGTGGTTGTTCATCAGGGCGTCACAGTGGCGCAGCGGTTAGCGCTGCCACCTCACAGCGAGAAGGTCCTGGGTTGGATCCCCGGGTCGGGTGTAGGGTCTTTCTGTGTGGAGTTTGCATGCTCTCCCCGTGTTGGCGTGGGTTCTCTCCCACAGTCTAAAAGCATGCACTGTAGATTAATTGGTGACTCTAAATTTGCCCAGGGTTGTTCCCTGCCTAGCGCCTGTAGTTTGTGGGATAGGCTCCGGTCCACTCGCTACCCCGGTTGGGGTTAAGCTGTTCGGAGAATGAATGAATGAATGAATGAATGAATGAATGTTAAAAGCCAACATACCGTGCTGCAGCTCTGGCAACATAACCCTGATGCTGGATAAAAAGAATCTAACGTGTCGCAGACATCCTCGACAAAAGCTGGGACAAATTGACTAATACAACTGATTTTATAATAAGCAAAACTAAAACTGTAATTAAAAGCAAGAGGTTTTGTCAAAAATACACGTCAGCTTGTGTAGTATAGACGCTGAATTGTGAACTGCGTCTTTTTGCTAGCTTTAATAAGCTGTTTTATTTTTTTAATAAACGGTGTCCTCTGATTAAAGGTTATTTTTCACATTTACATCTACAACTTTCAGGATTTCAGCTACTTGATGGCTGCAGGTCGGTCAGTGGTGGAGACGACTGCAACACCAGGTACACACACACACACACACAGTGAAGTGTTGCAGTGAAAGGCTACTGCGGAGTTTGTGTGGGTGCGTGTGTGTGTAGTGGGTCTTTGCTGGAGTGATGACACAATCCTGAACTAGCTTAATGCACTGCAGTAGAGAAGAAAACCACTCCAGACTCTCCTACTCCAATCTTGCTTTCATCATCTTACACACACACACACAGTCTTACACACTTCCTGCTCACCCTTGCAAGACAATATTCTGTACTCCATCACACACACACACTAAACATTTTCTCTACGTACCTACACTTAGTCTCCTCTACTGCTTACCTCAGCCCTCACCAATAGCTTCTAATCAAATGTATGATGATGGGCAAAATGGAGGGACACCAAGCGTGAGCTACCGAATTAGACTTATCATCAGCACTCTCTCATTTCTTACAACCTGTGTGTGTGTGTGTGCGGTTAACGTTCCCTGAGGAAAGCCCATTATAGCCGAAAAACAGCTCCTGTGCCTCCGTCCTGGGCTCCCTCTCCCCCTCCCTCTCTCCCCGTCTCTCAGACAGAAAGCCGAGCGTAAAAAAAAGTCCAGTCCTTTAAGACGTTTTGTGCTGGAAGATAAAGCGGCTGCTTAACTCCCGTCTGAGCACAGCAACACAACAAACCAGCGGTTAGCACCAACATTGGGCTGCAGGCAGGGCTGCTCTCCGAGCTACACGGTGCTGCGAGACGCTCTAATGCCTCAACGTCATGACCAAACTAGAGCCATCAGCTGTTTATTGAAAAACGTCGGCCCCTTTGTCTAGAGTCGAGTCTCTTAAGTGCTTTGCTTTAATTCACTCATGAATGAGTACAAATAAATAAAGACCAATTAATCCTGCTATTTTATAAAGCCACTGCTGCAGCCACTACTGTTATACTGCTACTGTTAGTGCTAATACGGTGGCACTCTTACAACGACAATTCATACTATTACACGAGTAGTAAGTAAGTGTGTGATTATCTGTTGATGGGGAATGGGACCTCTGCAGCAGTACTGTTTACTACTACTAGTCAAAGTCAACGCTCATCTCTGCTATATACTGTACGAGTTCGCAGAGAGACGAGGCGACGTGGCTCCAGTTTTAACTGTACAAGGAACAAATTACAAATAAGGCACATAGAATATAAAATATAACCTTTATAAACTTTAAAGTAGAAGTAGAAAGAGCAACAATTGGGATTTGTACTCAGCCTACTATCATACTACAGCTGCTAATAGTGTTGCTACTGCTACAGTGGTACTAGTGGTGGCACTTCTACTACTAATAACAATATTAGGCCTCGTTCACACGGACGTCTGAACCAGGCGTTTTTCTGGCGTTTTCATATGTGGTACTAAATCTCATACGTATCCGATTCGCAGCCATGTGATCTGAATGTGAACACTCAGATCGGAATTCGTGTGGCTTTTTGCTTATACACGTGCGCTGACATCATCAACCTGCACCGGCAGCGCGGGAAGGTAAAAATGGAGGAGAGCTGCGATAACAGTCAGTGGAAGGATGGAGAAGTTGGGGATTTAACTGACGTTTTTTCTCCTTTTCGACCTGCTCATGTACAGCTGATTCACTGTTTGTCGTCCTCCAGAGCAAAGTGCGATACATGTGTGAGCTACTAACGCCTCCATTTTTAATGCCATGAGTCGTCCCACAGATATGACGTTTATTTGTTGTTGGTGACGCAGTTGACCCGTGTAAAAACGTATCAGTGTGCGCATGTGTGACGTTTCGGAGGACCGATGCGTTCACATTACAGTCAGATACAGGTCACTTGTAGTTATGAATGTGAACCGTCAAGACAGACAAATCCCATCTGAGCAAAAAATCGTAACTGAACGATGTGGCTGGCAGTGTGAACGTAGCCTTACGCTACTGCTGTTATACAACACCTTACTGCTGGTGCTATTATACTACTGCTCATCTTACTACAGCTACTACTACCACTACTATACTCAGTTGTACTGCCTCTACTATACTACCTTTCTGTTACTATACTACTGCAACTATACTACTTTTGCATCAACTATTACAGTACTACAGCCACTATTACTATACTACTCTACTAACAGTACTGCTACTACTACTACACAACTACTATTAGTACTAATTTTATACTACTAATAGTGCTGCTATACTACTACTACTACTAACAACAACAACAGGGGAGATTGTGATGATTAAGACATGTACACTGTTCTGCTGATGTATTTTTGGCGGTTGTATATTATCTATATACTGTATATTGATAAAACAAGTTTTATTCCAGTTTACCTACGTAATGTTAAACATGACCTAGAACCAGTCCATGTTTCACTTAACAAGGCTGCTTGTTGTTTTCCCCAAAGCTGACCGCTGACAAGTCCATTGACCGGCCAGACATTGGCGGGGACTGCTGGAAATAAAGCGAGACATAGGGCGGCTCATGCCCTAAAATGCACCACAGTCTGTCAAACCCTGTTCCTATGATTTGGGAGCAGAGCAAGGGGCCTGTCGGGCCGTTCCGCCTGTTCCGCCCGGCAGGTTGTTTTGCACAGATCCAAGACTAAAAACAACACAGACCATCAGAGATCTGGAGCGGTTTCAAGATGCTCATTTGTGGGTTTTATTTTTGATTGTTTGATGCTGGACCGGCATAAAAGTGAAATGGACCGCTATTTTAGACTGGCACTGAAAGGCTCCAAACCATAGCTTCGGTTGGCCACGAGTAAAACGGGTCTAAAATCATCTTCCTGACGCGAGCTGAGCACATGAGTTTAGAATCATTAAACTGATAAAGTAATGTGAAGAGCGCTGATTAAATTTAGCAGACCGGTCATCCTCCAACAGCACCGGACAGTTATTTCTGCTGTAACAGCGTGTCCTTTATCATCTTTCCTTCACCCTTATTGTGCTCGGTCCTAATCTGCAGTTGGAGCGAGAGCAGGACAGAGGGAGGGAGGGAGCCGGACAGCTGCAGTGTGTCTCTCTCTCTCGCTCTCGGCTGGTTAACACACATCGCAACATACAGCAGATGGCTGAAGGAGGAGGTAGAGCTGCGTTTGTGTGCGTGTGTGCGGATTTTAAACCCTTTGGGATGACCAAAAGCATGTCAGCTGTCACGCAAGCCGCTGTAGAACTAGCACAAATCACACAACGCAATCCAGGAAATGACTTCAGTCTAATGTGCGAGTTGTTTAAGGAGATTACAGGATCACAGATTGATCAGAACGAGCTGACAGCGGGTCAGATCTGACTATTAGATCAGAACATGCTACTGCAAGCAGAGTTATCATTTCCATGCTATTAACAGGTAAGTCTTAAACATTAATTATGCACAAAAAGGGGCATCAACCATCTGACTCCGTCTTGCTTCCATCCATCCGTCTGTCTGTGTCTCTTTGTGTCTGTCTACCTGGCCCTCTGTCCATCCATCTAGCTGTTCCTCTGTCCATTTGTGTGTTCATCGATCTAGCCGTTTATCCATCTAAATCATATTTATGTGTCTGTCTCTCTGTCCATCTATTTATGTTCCTCTGTCCATTAGTCTGTCTGTCCCTCTATCCATCTGTCTGCATGTCTGTCTATACTGTGTGTCCCTCAGAATAGAGTCCACACGTTCCTCACTCCAGCAGAAGTGTAGATACGTGTTTAAAAAGACTCTAGTAAAAGTTGAAGTATTGACTCGACTTCTTTACTTAAGTTAAGGTGAAAAGTACAGGCTCTAAAACATACTTCAAGTATAACGTTCCCTTGTGAAGGACAAACCCATCATTTTAGGGCAAAGCTGACTGGACTCCATGTCCGAGCGTTATGTAGAGCACAAGCAGAGAAGAATAAAGCCACATGATACATACAGTAAAGCTGCAGTTTTCATTACCATCATTACACATGATGATCACCTGTATCCTCAACACATCATACAACAAATATTATAGAGCTGTAAAGAAGCTGTAGAAATAAACTCTAAAGCATATGTCTGATGACGGCGGCGATAAAAAAAATATAAGCAATTATTGGCCGATTGTGATATGATTCTGATATTATCATGCATCCCTAATACATATCTCACCAGCAAACACCAACATATTGCCACTGCTCTACAACTCCAAGATGCATTGTCTCCTGAACCTCAACTAGCTCGTTCATAACTCTCTCAACATGCAGCAGCCTGGCCAGCACATACACTTCACAGCTGGATGAGCGCGCCACCTCTCCTCAAATCCTGCCAACTTGCAGTCTGAGACTTTGATAATGGTGCTGTACAAGCTTTGTGTATGAGATCACATCACACGCAACCCTGACAGCACTCAGCACCTTCTGACAAGATCACTCTCCACAAGGCTTTCATCAGAAACACTGGCATCTCCAACACCGTGCTCCTCTAATGGAAACTACTACATGCAGCATGGAAACGATGATCTGTTAAATTACGCTATGTTCTTATTCTAATCAGGCACCACGTTCTCAATAATGGAGCACGTCTAGAAAACCGTGTGTGTGTGTGTGTGTGTGTTCTTACTTGCACAAACCTCCTAAAATGCCTCCTGCCCATCACATTAAGGTCTCCAGGGCGCAGTGTGAAGCGGGAGGCAAGTGTACGGCTGTGTGTTCAAGCGGCTGCCGTTTTCCAGCATAATTAGGAATAAACGAGCACATTTCCTGCTTTCAGGCCCCTCTATCAGGGCTACATTAGACTCCCTCTTTCAGCACTCTGTAACTAGAGGGAAAAGCAGTGAATCAGGGGTGTAATTACACTGATCTTTTATGATGTGTTGTTGTAGCTTGATGGCCATGATCAGACAAATTTAAGAAACAGAAACGCGAAAAACGCCAGCTTAGATGTCCCAGGAGTCATGACAATATATTTAACGACAGTGGGCAGTTGGTAGCGCAACGGTTACGATGTTCGCCCTGTGATCGGACTTGTAAGGGTACCGCTGAGGTACTCACGAGCACGGTACCGTCCCCGGGTGCTGCCCATGTCAGCTGCCCACTGCTCCTTCAGGGATGGGTCAGATGCAGAGGTCACATTTGGTTGTGGTGCACTGTGTGCTGTGTTCACAATGATAAACTCACTCTCACTGCGGCTGCTGTATTTATTAATTTATTTACGACAATTTGAAACGAGTGGAAACTATTCTACTCGTAAGGATTTAAAGTGTTTAAATCAAACACATGCCGTCTCAGGTTAAATAAACCCACACAGTGTTGTTACTCTGGATCAACGCTCACCTCATTAATCTGATTATTATTCTGCTCAGTTCCAGCACATCATCACATGCCCACAAACTCCAAATCAGACATTAACTACATCTATACCAGCCATACACCTGTTACAACCACAGCGGCATATAAGATTAAAACTTGTTATATATGATATTAATAATTATACTGTATATAATCAGCTCATTTTTCATGTTACAACTATAATCTTTCAAAATATGCTTCTTATAATTCTTTGTGATATTTGTTGTTATTTTTGTTTACATATTTGTATTAAATTCATTATTTATAAAGACGCACAAATCATCTAGAATTGTTTTTAAATGTGAATAATATTTTTTAAAGTGATTTCAGTAGCGAAACCGGACTGCCTGTCACGGACCACCTCCACTGCCACTGCGCACCACCAGGGGGCCACGGACCACCGACTGAAATACTCCTGTAATATGAAATGATGGCGTTAGTGGTGTCCTCCCAGTAGCAGGATACTCACCTATGAACCAAGCGGGTTAGTCCAAGTTCAACTCCATACTGACTCTCACGCTACTCAAGACATTAGCACAAGTATGTTAGCACTCCTTAACCCCAAGCTGCTCGTGGAGGACGTCCTTGTCATTAGGACACGTAAGTCACTCTTGGCTAAGAGCTCATAACCATCATAACGTGACCCATTACTTACTTCCCAGGATTCCCTGTCCAAAAAAACACCACTATGGCTGTAACAAGTAAATGATATAATTGATAACCAACATAAATGCAAGCTAATTTATCAATTGATTAGTTGTTATTATGTTACCTACATCACATTATTACATAAACAAATAAAACTGTAAACATTTTCAGAAAGCGTTTCAGTTTGTCTGTTTAAACATATCTAAATATTAGTTTAGTTCATTTGAATTGCAATGTTTTATAATACTTATCTAAAAAAGCCAACCAACTTATTGATTATGAAAATACACACCACAAAGCGCAAGAGTTTATTATTAGCTGATGAGTCACATCTGTGTGCCTACAGGACGATCTGATACAGCTAGAATAAGATTTTAGAACAACTCACCTCTGGTCTGGAGCCCTCGGGTCGCTCTGCTCGCTCTAACTGACCACTGGACTGTGTGGAGACGCCAGCGTCTGGTGCGCTGACCTCCAGCTGCCGGTGCGAGTCTGTGCTGAAGGCAGCCTGGTAGCTGGTCTCAGGAGGAGGCTCACTTGTAGCTGTGCCCAGAAAGGTGGGTCGTTTCTGGACAGGTTTGGCCGGTCGGACTCCTGCCCAGGGCCTGTACTCCTGTCTGGGACAAGAACGTATAAAATATTAGTAACAGAAGTAATGGATTTCTGGACGTCTTCAAGATGTTATGCTCAAGAACAAACTTGTTCTACAAACATTGAATACTAGTGACCCTAACATTTTTAGTGTAAAATCTAGGTTAAAGACATATTTGTATATTCAAGCCACTTCAAATGCTTGTGTTGAAGTTCCTTTAATTTGATGGAACTTGTTTAAATATTGATGATGTTTTACTAATATATAAAGATACTGTACAAAAATATAAAATTATGATTTTATTTTTGAGGAATTATTTAAATTCTTTAACTATTTCAATTTAAACTAAAGGGGCAGTGGTGGTGTAACGCTTGGCCATTCGCCCTGTGATAAGAAGGTCGCCGGTCCAAATTCCAGACCGATAAAGGTCCCACTGAGGTACTCGTGAGCAAGGTACCGTTCCCAAGCACTGCTCCACGGGCGCTGCCCACTGCTCCTTCATGAAATGCAGAAGTCACATTTCGTTGTGGTGCACTGTGTGCTGTGTTGTGTTCACAATGACAAGTAATCATTCACTTTCACTTAAATTGAGTGTGATAGTGGTAGGAGATTGATCTATCTACCTATAAAAATAGTCATTTTAGGTGTTTTCATTTGATTTCCTCCTAGTATTGAAAACAAACAGCCAGCAAACATCTTAGGATAAGAGGTAAATGTACATTTGGTACACACTCTCGTTTCCTTTTAAGTGCACACTCATTTGTCCAATAGAGTGCATCCTTCATGGCTATGTCCCTCATAACTGCTGCACAGCACACACACTTTAAAGCATCTATCAAAGCTGTAGAATGATGCGCAAGCTCTACTCAAACTGGGGGGTTTTAAGTCTCTCTAATATCTTCCATGCTCCTGCTCCCTCTTTTGGGATTTATTCCTTTAGCCCTAATTTTAATGTCGTGTTCCAGGTGAATTATGAGTATTAAACAAGGGGAGTTACTAAAATATGCCCCCCAAGGATTTGGTCTGACCTACAAGTCTGTGTAACGGCATAATTTTAAACAATTTGCATAAACACACAGGGCTGGAAGGAGAAGTAGTGCGCTCAGGAACAGAGCCTAAAGACTGAGCGTCTCTTGGTTTGAGTTTACACGGTCGTGGTGTCCCCTGAGAGCAGAAACTTGAAACCCATGATTCTGTGATCATATCATGTAACCATACTTATGCTGACATGCAATAACTAATTTGCAGCTCAGAAAATAGTAGAGTGTAAGACACTTCAAGTTTTAATTAGCCACGGTTTCTGAAGCAATGATGAAAACAGATGGGAGAAGTTTCAAAGACTGCGCAGGCCCAAGGGTGTAACTTTGGGTTGAACATTGGGGTGGGGTGAGGTCTTTTTTCCAAAATATAATTATTTTTGTGTTGGTTTTGATCATTTTGGAGGTTATAATCCTTCTATTCCCAAAATCTACAAAATCTAGGTCTAGATCTCAGTCAACAAGAGACTTTTTATAGTTTTACTTAAAAAATAATTGGAACACAAGAACCAAACTTGGTTTCAACCCATCTCAAATCATTTTACTGGCGCAGATCTGGCTCCAACCCATCAGTTTCTTCTGACCCAGATTTGGTTTGGAATGACAGTTCTCAGTTGGCCAAGGTTCAGAAGCTTCAACTAGGCCAGGAACTGGCCCATAAGATAATCACAAGTCTGCCACTCTGTCTGGTTTTGGCCCAGAAACTTCAAATCCGCTCTGACCAACAATGTTTTTGAAAGAAATAAAATAATTTTGAATCAAGGTTTGGCAGAAATGCTCTAAGTAAAATCTGGTGTACGTGATGCAGTTACAAAGTATCAGCCAAAACCAGTTCTGGCAAATAAAGAACCATGTAAATCTTGATGCCCGACTATGAGCGGACTGCCGTCAACAAATCAAAAGCTGGTGCAGTCGAGCAGACACTAGGACCCCTTGTGTGATCACCAATAGCAACAGTATTTCTTCTTTTTACATGGGATTTGTTGGGAACAGTGCGTTTAACTCATAAGGCGTATAATCATGTTACCTCTGAAAACATTTCCATTCAGGCGCCCCAGATTCTACTCAACTTTATACAGGCCTGCGTCAGGGGAAATAATTAACTTAAGTCTTTCATCTTGGCCCTATTGTAGTTTCTCCAAAATCAAGGCCCTGGGCAGGACCCTTAAAGATAATGTATGAGATTTTATTATTATTGTTTTACTGATTCCACTTTGAGTCAGTGCGAATACGGCATAATAGCAGCTGTGGAACTTTTAATCATCGTCCAAAAGATGACATAACTGACCTTCGTTACTTTGGCTGTTATTCGACCACTAGTGGGTCCCAGAGCAAAAACCTTGAGCGAACGAATGGGTAAAAGCCTAAAATAAATGCACTCATATTCTGGGTGAAGAGCTGAACTCCTCGAGCGCTGCACCCCGTAGTTACATGAGTGTTACGCGTTAGAGACGCCGCGCGGTGGAGGTGCTGAACCGGACAGCTCCCGGTGCTGAAGCCAACACCTCCTAAAGTAAGAACGCGCCTCTCCGTTACCTGTACGAGCTGGTTGTGCTCGCGCCCGCCGCCTGCTCCGCGTGCCTCTGCCTGCTCGCGCGCTCCTCTTTTCCCGCCCTGCTCTGATTGGGCTGCGGGGCCGAGGCGTTACTCGGGCTGTCCGCCACACTGCCGCCTTTACCGCCTCCGTTACTGATCCAGGGAAAGTTGTCCTTCTTCGGGATGGGCCACGGTTTGTAATCCTGCTTGTACTGCGTGACGCTGGGGAACGGCACGCCCGGGGGCTGGTAGAAGTCCTCGCGGGGCTTGTAGCTCGGTTCGGCGCGCCTCCCGGTAGCGTCCTGCGACGTCGGAGAACTTCGGTGTTCCGCCGCCACATAGTCGTTCCTCTGTGGCCGGTCGGCGGGGACGTGCTTGGTGACGGAACGGATCTCCTGGTCGGCGATGTCCGAGTAGTTTTGAATGGTTAGCGGCACCGACAGATCGGATTTGTCGAACTGGTTCCAGAATCGGGCCAGGCAGCACACGCGGCTAATACACGGCCACGCCATGACGGTTAAAAAAAGAAAGAAGGGAAGAAAGAAACAAGTACAGAAAGAAAAGGAGGAAAAAAACAAAAGCATAAAAAGGAGAGGAGGTGTGGGGTCGGTTACATGGAGAGACGCTGGAGAAGTGCGCTACCGTGCGCGCGCCATCCCGTCGGTGCGCTCCGAGTGCGCGTGCTGGCTGCGTGAGGCTCGCGCTCCGCCCGGCGCGCGAACAGCTGTAATGAGCCGCGCGAACCGGGACATGGTCACGTGGGCACGGGGACTGCAGCTGTTCTTGCGTTCGAGTCGATTTTGGGAGAGAGAAAAATATCCATATATATATATATAAAAAAAAAGAACTCCACTTGCTAACTTCTCTCTCTCTCACACACACACACACACACACACACTCTCACACACACACACACACACACACACACACACACTCTCACACACACACACACACACTCTCACACACCACACTCTCACACACACTCCTCACACACACTCTCCCACACACACACACCTCTCACACACACACACTCTCTCTCTCTCACACACACACACACACACACACACTCTCACACACACACACACACACACACACACTCTCACTCACACACACACACACACACACACACACACACACACACACACACACACACACACACACACAAGTCTTGTATTACTATCTTTGTGAGGTCTTTCCATAGACTCCCATAATGACTAGATGTATATAATTTTACAGCTACACCTAATCCTAACTCTAACCTTAACCTCAGTAACCAAAAGCACATCTTTTACCTCTTTTAGTTTCTCAAATAAAACAAGCACATTTTCTATAAAGTCATTTCTCCTCATGAAGACCTCTCAAATATCCCCACAAAGCCCAAAAAAACAGATAAAAGTGATTTTAGGGGACAAAAGGTCCCCACAATGCGATAAATACATGAACACACACACACACTACATTATATGAATACTGACGAACAAAAATGTGAAGCAGATACGTAAAATATATACCCTAATATTACAGAAACTCTTTATATCACCTTAAAGTAATTTAATATATTAGCATATATAAAATATATAACATGTCATTACTGTTAAATTAAGCTGTGGCTCTTCTCACAAGTGAAGACTTCAACTGTCTGTAAAACAGTTATGTAGCCTTTGATTATTATTTAATAAGGTCAGGATTTGAACATAATAGACATAACAGGTAGGACTAGTATATTTTCCTATTACTTGGTTGGTGTAATTATTATTCAACAAATAAGTAATAGGAAATTATTATACAGAGATATGTCTGATACAGCACATTTGAAATTAGAATATATATTTTCTTGTCATTAGTAGTATTTAAATTGTACAAATTAAGCATCTTATTTTACTTGTTATAATCTATTTCTGTGGCAGAGAAAGCACTGTATAGGTAGGACGTTTTTCTTTGTAGCTTTTTCTTACTTCGTCCCAAACATTAGTGAAGGACTCCGGGTCATTGGTTAGCAGATCATATGCAGAAGCTTCTGCCACGACCTGCTCGCAGCACACATCCAACGATCCAGCATGACATAACCCTCATTAAGGTAAAGCAACTCAAGAGTTATGCAATGATTTACATAACGTCAACCAATCAGACCGCTTCTAAAAAGCTCAGCAGAACTAAAGGCCACTGTCCTGATCCACCGATCTGTTGCCTCATTGTACCCAGGAGACATTTTTCAGTCTGTTGATTGAAGAATAACAGTTGCAAACTGTGACTGGAGTTCAAACCTTGTTAATTTTATTTAAAAAGTAGATTACAATATGACAAGCGATTGGAAAAAAAGGAAATGCGTCTTTTTGTAATAGCTTATTTATTAAGTGTTATATGGATTTATTAGTTTCATAATTTGTTAACTTAGAAAATAAAAGTCTTGTTAAGAAAATGTACAGTTGGAGTTTTGTGAGACGATAAACATGAATGTCATCCCTAACAGATGTAAAAGTCTCCCTCTGCAGGCTAAAATTCACATTACATGTCTTGCTCAGCTTTCTTCATTCTGCAGATTTCAAGCAGTTAGCCTTTAGTTTCAGTAAAAAAAAAAGCTGTTGTATTTACTTAAAACTTAAAATAGTTAAAATCAGATGTTTTAGAAAACTCCGAATCAAAAACTCAAAGCCTATTTCAATTGGCCCGAGTTGGAGTGAACCAGTAGAAAGATCAATTAATGCACAGAACAAATTCATTAACATCTGCCTCGCAAATTTCAAAATTTCACTGGCCTACTTTCCCAAATTTGAATACTGACAGTATTTCTAGAGATGCTGCTTGGACATATTTGTGAACATACCTAAGAATAACTCAGGATATGTTTGCTATATTTTATACTTGTGACAGAGTATTGATTATGTCTTTTTCTATGTAGTCATCAGAGAATTAAGGTTCCGATAACCTAAGGCATCTGAGAATTAAAGCATAACATAAATCCTCATGTGTCATGACCCTTTGCCTTACTACGTATTTTTTAAAAATCATTATCAATTATGTATCCAGCCCTGAAAAGTCAACATAGAATCATCTGTAACAGTCTGATAAAAAGTGAAGGAGTGTAAATTGTCCCCAGTTCTTTTCCCTTACCCCCCTACTCTAACACACCTGATTAAACGGCTCAGACCATCTTCAAGCCTTTTGGGAGCTGATCTGGGAGCTGCTGGAGAGGCTGGATGGTTTATTGTTGCTGCCATTCCTTCTTCCGGAGTTCCACTCTACGAATTTTACCGCTCACTGTTTTGGGCAGCTGGTCCACAAACTCAATCTGTGAGAAATGGAAACTTTCAGTTACCAAATGTTCTGAAAATAAATTCTCAGAGTTTCATCTTTTCATTTATGTTTGTTAAAGGTTACAGTACATAAACAAACACTGGGAAAATTATTTACAGAATTTTCAATATAACAAATAATCATCACAGGCTAGATCATATCAATTACATATATCAACACTTCTCAATTAATCAATACTTTTAAACATATCAATACTTTTCAATTAAGTGCACAGGCCTAGTACTGTGGAGAATGGTGGAGCTTCACATTGGTGCTGGTTGAACTGGCTCAACAAGTCCACTACTGTAGTGTAGATGTAACAGGTATTGGGTGAGCTACTGTAAATGGTAGCATTTCAAGCTAAAAGCAACTAATGATAAAATGTACCTACTGTTTTAATATAGACGTTAGCTGCACTGCAAGCTAGCGACACCAGTGTATTTCACACAGAGCTACATGCAGCTTATGAACTCTGGTAGCAGTTCAGTACATGGAGGCTGTGTCTGTAAACCCCTGGTGGAGTCATTTATAGAGCTTCAGCTACCTTGCGAGGGTATTTATATGGAGCTGTGACTTTCTTCACGTGTGCCTGAAGCTCTTTGATCAGCTCCTTCTGGTCTCTGGATTTGTAGTCTTGACTAAGAACAATAAAAGCCTTCACCACCTGAAAGAGAGAGGTATAAAAGGTTACACATACGGCTAGCTACTGTATATCTATGCTGTACATCTACTGTAGGCCACATCCTAATCGTCTCTCTTTCTACTTCTAGTTTAAACTGTGGATTTTATATTCTATTTATACAGACCATCTCCAAAAATTAGAATATTGTGAAAAAGTTCAATATTTTTTGTCACTCATTTCAGAAAGTGAAACTCATATACTGTGTATTGTTTATTGTATGTGCCTTATTTGTTCTTCGTTCTTTGGAAGCTGGAGCCATGTCGTCTCATCTCTCTGTATACTTATACAGTATATTGCAGAGATGACTAAAGTTTTCTTTAACTTAGACTATATCAATTAAGAATTCACACCTATATGTTGCTAATATTTGAGAATTTATTTACTTATAATATTTACTTTGAAAAGCAGCATTTAAATGTTCTTATAGATCCCAAATGTGGCTATGAAATATGATGGATGTCTCCAATAAATGACATTCAGAATAGAGAAATAAAACTGTTCTCTCCTTACTGGCAACACAATAGGTGAACTTTCATACGACAATAAATAAAGAATTTGCCATTTGGGAGGAGTCCAGCCCAGTCAAGAGGACAAAAATACATTTCACTGACATTTTGAGGCAAAACAAAGAAATTTATCCAAATTCATGCAAAAATATTCAAGTCTCAGACGCTCAAATGCTGACTTCACTCCTCCTCCTCCCAAATGGACTTACCTCAAGAAGGGTATTACACTACACTTACCTTAAAATGAACTGACCCCATAAAAGCTACACTATTATGAAAAAATAACCCTGACTGGGTCTCCTGGGTGAGGGTGTCTGTTGTTTAAAGACCCCAGATCCATCACTGACGATGTGACCCGGCAACACAAGTACCAAATACAAGTAACTCAACCACCAATACAGGTTTGTATTAAAAGAATTGGAAAAACAAAAACACAAAATCATGACCTGAAACCAGATCTATTTTATTCCTCTGCACATCCAGACCATCGTTAATCAGATATCGATCATTTGGTAGCGTAACACTTACAGCACTGCCCATGTCAGCTGCCCACCGCTCCCTTACTGATGGGCAGAGGTCACGTTTCATTGTGGTGCACTGTGTGCTGTGTTCACAATGACAAATATTCACTCACTTTCACACTTTGCAAATTTCTCAACAAAAGCTCATAATAAAGGGTTTTGCAAGCTAGCAATGTAGCAAAAGCATGTTACTGGCCAACACCTTTTGGCAAAAACAGTTCAATCCCCCAACTGTGTGAGGAAGAGCAGATATTACGACTCCGAATGTCCAGTAAGAGCCACATAAAATTTAATAGAGTAATAGAGAGTCATTCACCAGTGGGGAGGACACCACTTTCAGACTGACCCGTCAGCTGGCGGGCAAAATAACGATGAGCCAGGAACACAGTTAATCTGTTTTAAATGACTGCCTATGAAATACTAAAACCCCATCCAAAACCCTCTTACAGTCAGCAACAGAGTGACATATGAATTATTAACGGATGATGAATGTACTAGAAGCAGGCAATTCGTATCCGAAAACCATTACCTCTCCTCTGATTGGATCGGGGCTGCTGACCACAGCCGACTCGGCCACACCCGCATGCTCAATTAAAGCGTTCTCCACTTCGAATGGGCCAATGCGGTATCTGAGACAGTCGATGAACAAAAAGAAGGCATTGAAACACATTTACTTTTCACTTACTAGGAAACTTGCTGAGGAACATTTACTAAGCCACATATACTGTGATTACCTTCACAAAATAAATTGAAATAAAAGATAAAAAATGCTTATTATCTCTCAACTACCACCTTATCAGCAAGACCGTGCACCTTGATGTTGTACTTGATGAACTGTACGTGCTGGAAAAACTGTCAGGTATTCTATTCAGATGTTTACTGAGACAATCATGTTAACAAGCTCACAACGCTATATAAAGTATTACTGTGATTTATTTAGTCACTTAAACCAGCGCCACACCACCGCCCCAGCACATGAATATCCATCAATAACAAACAATTTCAGAGTTTGAAAGGATTAAATATAATAAAGCCATCATGACCATCCTCAGTGACATCACCACCACCATCATCATCATATTCCTCACCCTGCAGAGAGAATGACATCATCAGCTCTCCCAACAAACCACAGATATCCGTCCTGGTCCATCTTTCCCCTGTCTCCTGTCAGGTAAAAGTCACCACGGTAACAGTCTGCTGTTTTCTCTGGCTCCCCCTGCGGGAAGCAAAGGAAACGTCAGAACTGTCAGCACATGGTAATGATGAGTAGCAAAGCTGGATCCAGGCGGAAGCTGCATGTCATTGCTTCTCTGTTAAGGTGACGTCCCTGAGGTAGACAGGGTCGTCCAGAGAAGACGGGGAAGGAAGGAAAGTGAGCCAGATAACAGCTCCTGATAAAGGCTCTTCAATCAATTCGTGGATGAAGCCTATGTAGGTGCGATGAAAAAAATTCAGCATTCTTGTAACCGTAACCCTAACCCTTAACACACTCCGAGAGGCTGAGGCTGATCTTTCAATCATAGTGACGTCCCTGACATCGTAGTTTTAAGAAAACTGTGTTTTACTCGTTTACACGTATCCATGGAACCCAGCATTTTGAAAAATCTTCACTTTGGAGGGTGTTTAAAAAAAATTTGGGTTTGAGGTGAAACTGAAAATGTATAAAAACAGGCCCCAAGAATGACTCCCTTTATTGTTTGGTTGATCAATAAAACTATTCTTTCTGCTCCCATGATGGACTGTCTGCTTGTCATTTTTGATTGAAAATGTCAGGCCAGTCGGTAAGCGACGACAGACAACTTGTGCAGTTTTGTAATGTCAGTTTTTCATTCACTGATTAATGTAAATGACAATTTCCTGCTAGCACTGTTGCTTTTTTATCAAACAAAAACACTGGTAATTTGGTAAAGTGATTGTAAAATCTCCAGGAACGTTAAAAAAAATCTGGTTATTAGGTGCAGCTAGCTGTTTAAATTTGATACCATGTACTGTGTGAAGAGAGAGAATGGCTTGTGTGGTTTCACTCTGATGGCCAGATTTCCCTCCATCCCCACGGGAACAACACGTCCTTCCTCATCCACGACCTGCAACAAACTGCTCAAGTCAAATTCTTATATCTACAATATGTACATTTATATACAGAATACAATCAAAACGTGAATATGTGACCCTCCACGGCAAAATCAGTCGCTTGTCGCAAATTTTCAAAATTGAGTTATGTTTTCATGAGGTCATAAGGTCATAAATCAAGCTTCAAAACGATACCTATATGGAATGAATGGGACGACATATGACTGAGATATCAACATTCAAAGGAGTCGGGTTTCTCCTGTCACGCCAAGTGAGAAACGGAGAAATCTGCCATCGAAGTTGACTATCGCCGTAGCACTCACAGACGCTTGGTGCGGTCACGGCTACGTTTGCATTTACGGTAGCCTACGCTGCATTCACAGCCACACGGATAGCCTACCTGCGTTAGGTTAACTGAACTCGGGAGACGAAGATGGATTCCGGAGAAATATCTTCACGCTAGTCAACCAGTGGATTTACCGTAAATATTGAAGTAGAGCGGTCAAAACACAAACTTTTACCATTCTGCTGGAATTGAATTCCTCACCTCAAGAAACTCACGTTTTTAGGATGGAAAGGGTAAGTTTTTCAGCCAAATTTATTCAAAACAGTACAGTACAGACCTTCCACTGGTTAAAAACACTAAAAACAAAAAATCCAAAGTTTTACCCCACGCAACATAAACGCTCATTTTTCTCGGAAACCTCCGTTGCGACAAGCGACTGGTTTTGCCGTGGAGGGTCACATATGTCAGTGGTGCTGAAACTAATACACTGGATGAGATAAACAGTATGAATTTCTTTATGAAAGGTGTTTATATTCACCTGCACATCGTATGCTGGCGACGCCTTGCCGAAGGACCCGGGTCTGATCTCCATGCCTTTGAAAGTCCCAGCAATCAAAACCTGGTCAAGGATCAAAGGACTAGTCAAAATGATTAAGGAATGGTTAGTTTATTTATTTCTGAAAGTTTGACGGTGGTATGAGTGTAAAGACATTTGTTTTGAATGTTGAACACTGCTTGTGCGTTTGTTGTTTCTCACTGATGGATATCTGCACAAAATATACAAAGTATTGCACAGACTGTAGTTCTCCACTGCTGTTACAATATCTGCACATACTAGATCCGACTTGGTTAACTCACACTAAAAGATAGCGTCTGTATTCAATTTTTCATCCTGAAACTGTTACTGACCTCATGCTCATTCAGTGTAAAAGACAACTCCAAGTCCATAACTGTAGGCTGAGCACCGCGTCCTAAGTGTCTCTCTTTCTACTTCTAGTTTAAAGTGTACATTTTAAATTCCATTTATATATGGTTTATTCTTTGTGCCTTATTTGTTCTGTGTTCCTACTTCTTTGAACTGTTAAAACCGGAGCCATGTCGTCTTGTCTCTCTGTGTACTTGTACAGTATACAGCAGAGATGACAAAGTTGACCGCTGAAGTCAACATGATGCAAGAGAGTTCTCTACTCACAGTTTCGGTTTGACCGTAGCCCTCGTATATGTCCAGGCCTGTAAGCTCTCTCCATTTACCCATCACCTCAGGGTTAATGGGCTCTCCCGCACACAGGCAGTGCTCCAGAGACTGGAACTGAAACCTGACACACATAACACACACAGTTGTATGAGCTCATCCAAACACTGTAACTCCATTTCACCTCTACTTGAATTTATCCCTGCTCTGATCTACACCCTGCAACTGTCTTTGTCATGGTCCACAAAAGTAAGGCAGCTCATAATGGCCCACTATACCTCAAACTAGCGCTCCGCAACTCATTTTGGGAGTTCGCACCGTGATCGGAAGGTTGCCGGTTCGAATCCGCTACCGGTAAATGTACCATTGAGCACGAGCACGGTATCATGCTCATTCCCAAGCACTGCTCCCCGGGCATTGTCCATGTCAGCTGCCCACTGTTTCTTCAAGGATGGGTCAAATGCAGAGTTCACATTTGGTTGTGGTGTGTTCACAATGACAAATAATCACTCACTTTCAGTTTAATCATAATAAAATTGTGACCTCGAATCACACCATCTCATTTCTAAATTGCAATGATTTTTCTACATTTTATGACATCAGTTGCATGAATACAAGCGCTGTTACTTTTCTATGGTGGTGTTTTTGCGCTGCACACAGTGGAACTTTCATGGGGAAAAATCTCTTGCCCCGCTCTCCCTTCGCACCCACGCTCTGCTCTCCCTTCATGTCTGCCCTGATTTGGAAAAAAGTGATCTCAATTCTAAGCAAAGAAGTCGTG
The DNA here is from genome assembly GCA_032718565.1 of Distichodus sexfasciatus. Classification (NCBI taxonomy): domain Eukaryota; kingdom Metazoa; phylum Chordata; class Actinopteri; order Characiformes; family Distichodontidae; genus Distichodus; species Distichodus sexfasciatus. The sequence continues at coordinate 33,986 of JAVGVS010000197.1, read as the reverse complement.
ATTCACATTTTTTCGTGCAGCCTTACTTCAAACCATACTAAGATGTATTTTGGTATCCCTCAAGCTGCCAAATCAACTTCCCAAAGCACAAAAAGCCTCGCAAAATCATCATCCACAGTGGCAGGAAGAATTCTTTCAAAACAACTTCACTCTACTTTTCCTTTGTGAACAGTAAACGCATTAACTTCAACACAGTGCAAGCACAAACCGACAACATTGATCAAAATCCCTGGAATGCAACAATATGATAAAATACACTGAAGTGTATAAAACCGTCTATGCATCACCTGGACGGATCTTCATGTACTAGCATCCGATATGCTGTTGGTGCAGTGCAAAATGTGTTGATGGGATAGCTGGAGAGAGTCTAAAAAACAAGAAAATTTGAAGTGCTTCAGCATTTCATTCTGACTAAATTTTAATGAAGCACAGAAACAAATAAAACTTCAGTTTTATAAGCATATACAACGCCACTAAAACGCAAATTTGCTTCTAAGAACTAAACTTGTAAAAAGGACCTTGAGGACAGTGTTGGTGTCAAAACGTGGCATTTGATGTGCAAACACACACGCTCCCTGTGTCCACGGTGCAAACACACTGCTCCACGCAGACTTAGCCCAGCCTGTGTCTGAAGTGTTCCAAAACACGTCACTCTCAGTGAGGTCCAACCAGTACCTATACAGATATAAAAAGGACACACAAATCTTGCGAACATACACAAGAAGACAAGTTCTGCTTTCACGTCACATAAGTCTCTATAATATCTACAAAACTGGATTTTAGTGTTTTGATGTACAATCAGCAAGCAAAAGAAATATTTTATCTGTTGTAATGCCACGTTTAAAAGAGAACTAGAGTCAACAAGCTGCTACTTTGACTGGTGTGTGAAAGTATCCCTCATAATTTCAACTTCTTGTCCTCTGGCTTTTATTGCTGGTGTTACTTTTTATGGGCTTCCATAAGTCTGGGTCTGGTGTAAAACAAAATTGATGCAGCTGTTGGATAATGGGTTGAGGGTTTATAAAACATTCCAAACAGGACGAACATGCATCACACACACACACACACACTCACCTTCCATTGACAGTCAGCCCCAAGCCATAACTAACATGACTATGAACAGTCATTTTGGGAGACCCAGTGGTCCCACTGGTGAAGAAGATGGTCATGGGCTCGTCACTGTTGGTGTCCATACACACATGTTCAGCTGAGGCTTTCCTACACAAAAAGGACACGCAGGTAGAGCTTACGTGACCATATCTTTTACAGTTTCTCTACATCTGAACTGTAACACTAGATAAAGTTTGAGAGGCTTTTAGTTGCACAGAAGTCACCCTGGGTTCCTTTATGATCTCAGATGCTTGTTGGAGTTATTGCCATATTAGCAGCAACGTCTATGTCATGGCGAGAGGACGTCAGCCGAGGCAAGTAGAGACAAGTCGCCTGAAGATGGATATTTAGTTATATAGTTGGATGAGCAAGAAAATAATTTACATAAGGTTCCTAAGGCCTATGGTTGTGATAAAGTCCAGTATTATTGACGGGGGTTCTTCATTAAAGAGGTCCTCTAAGGTACTGTGGGAACAGTAGTGACGCCTAGTGCTGCAGAGAGACGTTTACACTCTTTGCTCTTGTTGGTTGACCACTCCTGGTTATGGTGAGTTTCCTCGATTTGTACACAATTTGTTTACTCTTGACAGTTTTGTAACTATTTGTTTAAATATGTTCTTTTGATCTACTTTGAGGAGCGGTGTACCAATCTGATCATTTAAGTCATTTTATTTTAGTTGTAAGTATGAACAATTCTAAAGGGTTCACAAACTTCAAAGCAAATATAAAGCATTTTGAGCACTGGAAAAGTTATATAATGCATAGTTCTGGCATCTTGATAGCATGACAGTTTGATGACTAAAAAACTAATCCACTCCACATCAAGCTCTGTCCCAATTACCGGATCATCTGTTTTTTTTTATAAGCTTTTTGCCTTCTGATGCAAGTTTCTGTGGAAACAGCCCACTGGAAAACAGCCCAATCCTTTTACTGTGTAAACCACAGTTTTAAATACACGTTCTCACCTCATAAGGGTGGACAGGTTGCCCCATCCTGGTCTCATCCTACTGGACAATAGGAGTTTAGAGGTCAACGAGGGACACTGTGGAACCACGGCCTCCAGCAGTGAAGCCATACTCTCATCCGTTATTACACACTTGGCCCCAGAGACCTGCAGGCGGTGCAAGGCATCTCTGGCTGTGAGTTGGGAAGTTCCAGGGATGAGAACTGTACCTTAAGGGGGAGAGAACCGGTATATAGACTGGTATATTGAGAATTTCCTGTAGGGAAAAATTATACTGCATTGTTTAAATTAACTATTTATAGGTAGGTAATCATTTGTCAAATTGGTTAGTGAACCAATGAAGTTGGTGATTTGTTTAAAATTATTTATGGCTTAATGTATAATGTATTTTACCTCTGGCCCACTTCCACCCCACCTATTTGAAGTGCATTTCAAAAGGCTTAAATTAAATAAAAATGCATACATCAATTGGTCTACTTTTGTCAGGGAGTTCTTTAATCAGAATGGCTTTGAGAAACACCTACTGGACAAACCGTTGTGTACAAACATTCCCTAACTCAACCTTCTGTTGTAAAGATTGACTATAGCAGCGGGTCTGCAAAAGGAGGCAATGTTGTCTCTGGAAATTGTGGCTATTATACTGACCACTTTTGAACAGGAAAAAGAAAAGTGGCAAATTGGTGAGGCAACAATGACGCCTAAAGTAAATTATTAACCAGATCTACATGATTTCATATTGACAAATGATAACAAATCCAACACCAGACCACTGAAAATGTTTTTAAAGACAACGGCGAATATGAAATATGGCCCAAATTTGGGCAAAACATTGTTCTAAACGATACTGTGAAGGAATGCACCTGAAGAGCAAATTTTGCTGTCTGGATGCATTTACCAGTTCTAAGACAGGCGATGTTGACCAGCCACCACTCCGGAACTCGGGGAAGAACTAGAAAAACACGGTCACCTCTCTCCAGACCACACTCCTCAGCAAGAACGTTGGCAAGTCTTCTAGAATGGAATCCCAGCTCCTCAAAACTCCATCTGATCTCTTTGTCATCATCATTCACCCACCAAAAAGCAGGACTGGATGATTTTTCACCTGCCTGTATTACAGAGAATTTACAAAAAATATTTACATCAAATATTTCCTTAAAAAGGTAAATTTTCTCAATTTAATTATTTTTTAATGTGCTCTGCTCCAAATAAAATACTGGTTAATGTGTTTTCATTAACATTTTAAACAGCATCCCAACTTTTTTTATATTTTATATTAAGGTTGCACACCAAATTAAACATATTCCTCAAAAAAATTCCTCGTTATCTTCATCACTAGCTTGGCTTTGTGTTTTACACAGTGAAACAGCGTCGGTTTTATTCATAAAGTATGTGACCTTACTCACGAAGCAGGATGAAATTTGGGTGCAAATAAACCAGTTTTGGTGCCTCAGGGAAACCCTAATTTAAACGTGGTGAAAAGTTTGTCTCTCTTGGTGGACTTGCCCCGAAACTCGCCCCCATATGGACCCCCCAAAAATACCTTCTCTTTCCTCTCCCACACATCGAGGACATCTGTGGCGAAGTTGAATTTGGCAGGGACTAGAGGCTTGTAGCTGTGCTTCAGACCCTCGTAGTCCGTGAAGTTTTTCGGGGTCGATGGGGTTTTGTATGTGAGCGTCCGTCTCGCGCTCGGGCAAAACAGGCGGCGACCAAACCACACCACGCGCATGGCGCCAAAAATAAACACGCTAATGCCTCGCGCACAGCTCGCGTTAACGATTAAAAACGGGCGGCAACACAAGCCAAGAAAACAAGTTTTAAAACGTGCTCTGCACTCCCGCGTTAAACAGCAAGGTTCCTCATTTTCCGCGTCTGCTCCTCCACTCACAAAGCGAACTTCGGCCCCTCACCAAACTCCTTCACAGCCTCTTCTAGCCTTACGTAACACCGTCACTCGAGTCTCTACTTCACGGCTTGGGGGCGGTGCCTTGTGGGTCTTAAAGAGGGGGCGGTGCCCTCTGAGCTTCAGCTCCGCCCACCCGGTGGGTTTTAAAGAAAGGGGCGGTGCCCTTTGAGCTTCAGCTCCGCCCACCCTCCGAGTTCCACAGCCAGAATGAGCCCCAAATCCGTAGACGCTCTGATTAAAATGTCAAATACTAACCCTCCTGTTATGTTGCGGGTCAAATTGACCCATTTTAAATGTTAAAAAAAAAAAAAAAACTTTATAGTTTAAAGTATGAAACTTCTTGTGCTTGGCTTAATAAGGGTAATCAACATAGAAAATAACAATGGTTCATTTCACATATGTGCACGTGTATATTACATAGATACTGTTCTGGTCAATTTGAATTTAAAATAATCAATATCATGTAAAACTATTGTGTTTTACATGTAGGTCTTTCCAATGTACATTAAAAAAGTAATGAAAAAAGAGTGAATTATCCTCATTAAAACATGATCTATGAGAGGTAAATAACACCATTACACCAAATATTGATTGAAATGGTTAGTAATGAGTTAAAAATGAGATATAAACAATGTTTATTGTGGTTTTTTGGTTTCTGACATTTTTGGATAATTTAACGTGCCCCGGGTTAAATTGACACAGAAACATTATTGGTGTTCCTGAGAAACGAACACAACAGAAGGGTTAAACTTGATATGTTACTCAAATAATTACATTCCTTTACCCGACAACGAACATGAAAGATGTTGCACTTAACAACACATGAATATAATTCATAATGTATTTTGGTATTTGGGCGGTTGGTAGTATAACGGTTAGGGCAGTGGTCCCCAATTATTTTTCCCCAAATAAAGATAAATAATGTATAGTAAATCAGGCTGGGGGCCAACAAATCCACGTCACATCTCTCAAATGTGAAACGAATAAACAATAATTACTTGTATTGTTTATTTATTTCTTCGGTCTACCTCACACAGCATTTTCTTTCTCCTGTCTGAGCTATTTGACCTGCCTACTATTGTCTTCTGCACTGCCTTATAGATATTGGACGAAAAAAATCACACATAAATGTGAAGTTATTAATAAATTATATGAATATTATTTGATAATATTATTATTTTGATAAATTATATTATTTACTATTTGTTTTAGTAATTTTATGTTATATAAAAGCGCTGAAACTGTAGCCATAACTTCTAGAAATAGTAATAGTAACAGTGTCTGTTTTATTGCCATGCAGACTTTTTACTTTATTATATAAAATGAGATCCTTTTGGCCTTTCTTGAAGAAAACTATGTTTTTGCGCCTGATGGCGTTCCATATGAGAGTCAGGGCGCTGATTAATGTAACGTAAGGTAGTTAATGCGTTTTTACGCAATTACTCCAGTTTTTGTGCACGGAATTACTCAGAAATAATTTCACATACAGGGGAATGAATATAATGTCCGGAAAGTTCTTGTGATTCTGACGGTAGGTGTGTGGTTTCTGTAAGTTAAAATGGATTCTGACACTAATTAACCAATGCAAATATTATCGCAACGGTTATCGTTAAGATATCACTCGCTCTAAATGACTATCAACCCACTGACGTGGAGATCGCTAATCACAGATGACCACGTCTGTTTACGTTTGTTGCCAAGGTGACGTGAGGGGCCAGATATATGGCTTGCTCGGGCCGGACCTGGCCCACGGGTCGCCATTTGGGGACCACTGGGTTAAAGACTTCGCCCCGTGAGCGGAAGGTCGCAGGTTCCAATCCCGGACCGGTAAAGGTGAAGGTACCAGTGAGGTTCTAATGATCAAGGTTCTCCCCCAGCAGCCCACTGCTCCTTCACGGAGGAGTCAAACGCGGCCGTCTGCAGGGTGGCGCTGTGGCTTAGTTGGTTAAAGCGCCTGTCTAGTAAACAGGAGATCCTGGGTTCGAATCCCAGCAGTGCCTCATGGTAACAATAAGCTTTTGGGGAAGTCGTTAGTTTAAAGATTAGGTTAAGGAATTCGCCCTGTAAAAGGAAAGTCCCCGGTTCAAATCCCGGACCAATAAAGGTGCCACTGAGGTACTCATGAGCAAGGTACTGTCCCCGGGCTGGCCGTCAACTGCTCCTTCACAGATGGGTCAAATACAGAGGGCACATTTTGTTGTGATGCACTGTGCTGTATTCACGATGATAAATCACCCACTCACTTTCATTTCCAGAGGAGTCAGAAGACTACTTAAAGTACAGGCAACACTGGGTGGATAGACTGATCATGCACTAGATTTCACATGGTAAATGACCTTGGACATCCAGGGTACCACGCTTATTTCTCTATATTCTACTGTACCAGCGACACTAAACAGAATCAAAAGGGTTTGGAAAATTAATGTCTGGCTATGCATCACGTCACACCAGCAAAATGTGCTGTACTAAAGATGCTTGTCATTAAGGGGTTGAATAATCTGGAACTGCAGTAGTCATTAAAAGTGACATTTTGTGCTGAATGTGGAGAAACCCATTGTAATATTTGTTGTGTAGCTTCTTGCTGGACTTGTCTATAGCAAACAGCTGCAAATTTGTCAAATTTGCCAGTAAACCTAATCTGCAATGGGGTTTGAATAATTCAGCATGTTGGTACCTTAAATCTTTGTTTTGTGTCAAAACAAGATCTAGAGAAAGTTCTTCATGCTTGCATTTCTTTAGCATCCTGCAATACTCAAAATACTCTTAGACAGCTGAAGCTTAGTTAAAATGCTGCTGATAAAATCTTTAATAAAATAAATCAGAACACAGTTCTCCAATTATCAGGTTCTCATAAAAGCTTCTGGGTAGAGGCTTGAGATCACAGTACTGAAATGTTTGATGAAACCTTACAATCTTACATTTTGCAGGAGCAGGTCAGCTAGTGGTGACCAGAGTTGAAATAAAAGTGAAATGAAATGGCATTCAGCCTTTATGCTGCCCCAGATTTATTGTCCACAACCTTCACTACTACATTTTTCATATTTGCATTTTTACTACATATATATCCTCATTTACTCCAGTAAAGCATATTGAATGTTAAATACTGTGCTATATTAATAAGACGTCCTTGCCTAGTGGTGCATATGGCTGGAAATCCATTATAGTTGTTCTACCATGAAAAATGTTTTGGGTTAAACACTAGCAGCATCACTTTGAAGGGATTGTTTGGGACGAAATATATTTGAATACTCATGTTCCTGCTGATATTCATGTTTGTTGATTAAATGATCCATTTTCTGTTAGAGAATGTCAGCAAAAAGTTAAGTGTGCATACAGTTAAGGGGAAATACAAGTAGCATCAAGCTAAATATGAGTTCTTAGAAAACAGGAGCTCTCAATCTGAGGTTTTAGGACAAAATTATACAGGAAGATATACGTACATAGACATACATACAAACAACCACACACACACTGTGAGAGATAGAGCACTGGTATTGAATCAGTAATTGATAGGAACCCAAATTACACATACTGGTATAAGACTAGAGAGGTCTGATCGGTTCACATCTATTGTAAACTGTGTCTATTGCATTTACTGCTTGTCTCTCCATGCATCCTTATTTTTTATCTGCATCTGTCTGCCAAAAAAAAAGAAGTTTGAACACTGCCGCTGTGGAGCATGAAGGTCAAAGGTGGAGGATTAGAAACCAAAATGTTCAAACATCTTGGGAACACCAGCTGTGACACGTCTTCCTCTACATCAAAACTTGGGGCTCAATGTCTAACATTTTTCTGTCTTCCTGAACCATGATCTCAGACAGGTCTCATGAGTGGGCGAGCTACATCACTGACCCAGCAAATCTGATTGTAATATCCAGGAACATCCATGCAGTGCAGTTTAAGACGATACACAATGTTTTGGGAAGCCTGGCCATTTCTCTCTAGTAGTTTAGAATGACAGATTTGAGTAGAATCATGTGCATCATGGCTAAGATCAGGGCGGGGGAAGGACTGAGGAAGTGAACCATGGTTCATGACCAGATTTATTAAAAACCCACTTGATTCAGCATGACTTGGACAAATAAAAAAGTGCTGCCCAAAATGGTTTAAAAATATGGACAAATTGAGTATTTAAAAAAAGAAGCATAAAATGAATGACAGGTCATATAAATGAAAGAAAAAAGTAACGAACAAAAAGACAGACTGGGCAGGGGGAATTATAAACAGAGAAAAGGGACTAAAAGAAGAGAGGGAAGATCAGTGCCGCAGACGAGTTCGCCGGGTTCGAGAGATGGGCGTAGTCACTTTTGGGGTCTCGTTCTCTTCCATAACAGCTTCTGTGAAGAAAGAAATCAACAGAATGAAACAAGCCTTAATTCTCAATAAGGCAGTACATACAAAATTCGACTGCAAAAGAATAGTTTTATCAAGCATCCAAATGGTATTTGAGAAAACACACTTGCACTATTGTAGAGAATGGTTCTTACAAAAAAAAAAAAAAAAAACACTGCGAATGTTTAAATCCTTGTTGATTACATTCTCATATGTGGAGAGTTTTTAATGTTTTGGTCTTGTAACTAGTAATTAAAGTCATAATTTATGGTCCGTGTCCACCAAACACGTTTTTTTCTGCGGGCATTTTAAATACAAATCCTACAAGCCTCAGTGTTCGGAGCGTTAAGCATCTTCAGCGGGAAAAAAAAACAAACAAAAAAAAACAAACACTGGTGGAGACATTCTTTTGTTGCAATGCTTAGAGCGCTTCAAGTTGAAATCAAAATCCAGGAATGAAGGATACGCAGTCACGATAATGGCGGCGTATCTGGAGCAGCTGGAGATTTCATGCACCCAGATACAGATACAGCTTGAATGAATAATTGTGATCAGTGAATAGGTGTAAGTTAAAGGAACAGCATAAATTAATATTAGCAGATATTAATGCACCTATTAACTAGGGCTGCACGATTCTGGAAAAAATGTGTTTTTGATCAAGAACTGAGATCATAATTCTCTGCAAAAAAAATGTAAAAACAAAAATGTTTATTGCACTCACTAACTTTGACAAAAGAAAAGACCATTCAACCCGACACTTGGAGCCTTCAAATATAAAAATCTTAAACGTTTTACCTTCTTCTTCCTCTTCATCACTGCTGAAGTTGATGATGGTTTTGGGCCGAGCCCTGGAACGTTTGGGAGTCACCAAGTCACTCTCGTCCATCTTGGGCTTCCCGCGGCCTGCGATGGAGGGAAGGAGAAGAGAGGTCGGTTTCCAGTTGTAAATAACAGGACAGCATCTACAGAGATCTGTAGTGTAGACACACACGAGGAGAGTGCATGCTGTTGTGTATTACCCCGTGTGGGTCTTCGAGAGTTCTTGGGCAGAGGAGTGCGTGTGTTCTGGCTTTGTGTTTGCTCCTCCAGCTGCTGCTCCGTCTCCTCGTTCTCCACGTTCTCTAGACCCTTAGTGTGGACCGCCGTCAACTTCTTCTCAAACTCCTCCACCTGAGCCTGTGCCACACGGCGGAGGAAACAAAAAGAATCGGTTGGTTTTGATCCGTTGTTAAAGTACACTTGTTAAGAAGTGGTAGAGTTCTGAATTCGTTCTCTTAAAACAACTTGGAGAAAAGAGAAGTATGACGGTGCCTTAAACTGGGGCTTGGCTCTGCGGCGGACTTTAGCCATGATGGAGAGTAGCGGCTGGTAGACGGCGTCCTCCGTCAGCTTATCGCTGTAGCACTCCCAGCATTCCTGCAGCTTCTTAAAACCTCGCTCACACATGGAGAGCAGAGACAAAGACACGGCCAGATCTGCCCACTGACGCTCCGTCCTGACAAAGACAAAGACCAAGAGGCAGAGACAGGGAGACACAGTGGCAAAGAAGGAGCGAGATAAAGAGAGACAGATAAAGAGAGACGGTGAGAGAGACAGAGAGACATTAATGAAGTTTCCATAATGTATATCATATCCACCTTGGCTATACATTGACATACAGCTTCATGCATTAAAACTACTGACTACTTTTTTTTAGTTTAAGCTCCTGCACAAAGAGATGAGAGAATAAAAATATGCTGGAGGGATAGAGAGAGGGGTAGAGGTAGAGAGACAGCGAGGACAGTGCCTTAGACTCTCACTTTGCAGTTCTGAAGCGCTGACACAGCTTCTCTACCAAACTCTCCGTCTGTCTCTCCTTAGTGATGTAAGAGAAAAGTTGCCTGCCAGAGAGAGGAGGAGGACCACCATTTATTAGAAATACATCAAATTATAGATTTTTACAATATTCACCAAATAAAATGTCTCACTTCATAATGGTGTTGAAGTCTTCCTCGTTCATCCCTCTCTCAGGATCCGACAGCCGGCTGATGATGTCTGGCAGCAGGTTGTAGATGGCGTTGTCCTGGACAGGAGTTTTAATAGAAACGTGAACACTTTGGACATGGAGACCTTATTTTTACAAAACGTATTAAAGGTTTGTTTGTCTGCTTAAATGCACAGGATGAAATTATTTATCTCAGCCACTCAAACAAGAATAGTTCTGATGTCTCACAATAAAATAGCTGTTGTCCAATTTTAATGCTTGTAGACTGAATGGACAGCCCATAAAATGGGCTAATATATAGCAATGTACAAATCTAGACAGGGTTTTTGGCTGGATGACTAACACACAGGACAGACATACTGTATCAGTGACAATAATATTTGCATTGTATATAAACATGAACACTAGTATTTATATTCCAGCTGATCCCTGAAAGTCAGTGATTGGAATATTCAGTTGGGAGCTGTGATGCTAAAATTGGAGAAATTATTTTTCTTTGCTGTCAGTCATTGTGCTCGAGAAAGGAAACAGGAAAGAATCGTGCCATTTTAATGAAGAACTACACAATCAACTCCTGAAGAAATGTTGTGATTGCAGCTTGATGGAAAAAAAGCAGTAGACGTGAAAAAGGTAAAAAGCAGAAATGATAAAGGCTGATTTATAGCTGAATAAACCAATCGATTAAACCATGGCACAAAAAAGGACGGGATAAAAGAAGGATAAATAAAGGACAGAACATGGTGATTGTTAGTTCCCAGCAGCTAGAATTTGAAAATGAAAATAATCAAAAATATTATGTGTGGGTTGGTAGAACAGTTTCTCTGATGATGTCTAAAAAACAAGAAGAAAATGAGGCTACAAGAGCTTCATTAAAACAGCAAGACCTGCTCTCGGTCGTCACTGCCACAGAAACTCAGGCCAACGGATTTAACTGCCAGCCTATCACGGGGAACGTCTGAACCGTCAAAAATGAAAACAGCCGATTCCAAATCAACTGACAACATTCCAGTAGGAGAACAACCCTATTTAAGATAAAAATGTTACAACGAATATTCCAAAAAAAAAAAAAAAAAAAAAACACGTGGTGGTGAGGGACGATAGAACAGTTCCTACTGTTGGGAGTGTCCCTCTAAGGAGTGCCGGTGTTCCCTGGCCTTACCTTGGCAGAGAGCTCGTTGAAGAAGTTGAGCGCCAGGCTGGCGATATGCGGCTCTGGGTCGAGCAGGAGCACAGCAACCTCGCTGACCTGACCTTTGACCTTCATCACGTCCTTCAGCACCAGCTGGGTCAGAACCGTGATGGCCGTCAGACGCACCGACGCCTCCTCGTCACTCAGCCTAAACGGAGGGTACGAGTGTAATGTGGCTTACAATACTCCTTTAACAGGGAGCTCTATAGTGTCCTTCAAGAGTATTAAAACAGCAAGGCCAATCTGTTGTTGTGCACACAAGATCAAAAGATGAATATGAGAGGAGAGGGTTGACCGACTATCGACCAGGCTGATTATTTGGGGCTAATATTAGGCATTTTGCTGATTATCGGTATGAGTTTTTTAAAAATGTTGACCATCACCGGTATTACGTAACTACAAGGTGCGCTACTGTGGCTCCACTGCCGTCTCTTCTCTCTGTGCCGTTTTACTCCTGACTCGCTGCTTCAAATAATGTCCCGCCCACAACAGTCTCTGATTGGCTATATGTCGCACGAGCAGTAGCCAATCAACACTGAAGCCACCCGTAGTTCCCGGATCCACCTGGCGACCCCGACAGGGATTAAGCAGTCGGACATTGAGTGAATGACAACTCAATAGATTCTGCATTCGGACTTTTGTTAATATTAACATTTTGCTAGAAAACAAATGAATTGAAATAAGTGGTTGTGATTTCTATGTGGTCACATAATTTGTCTTTTACATGGTCAGATTCCTTTTATTTTTACATAGAAAAGACGAAAAAATAAAATGCACTACTTGTGGCTCGTGTCATGCAGCGAGGGGACACCAGTTGCGCAGAAAAGGACAGTCAGAGTTCAAGAAGGTCTAGAAAACGGCATGGTGTGATCAGCTGTGAGCATAAATTAACTGTGTGAGAATATGGCACAGAAGGAAAAGCTAAATTACCTGGCGTAAAGGTTGGGGGTCCAAGGCTCCAGAATGTTGGGAAAGCGAACGGTCAGGTCTCCGAGGGCAATGATGGTGTTTGCTCGCACAACGGGCAGAAGAGATTTCTCCAGCACGGTGAAGAGCAAACGGATGTTGTCTTTACACACCGCCGGGCTGGACGAAAGGAGAGATGAAGAACGTTATTTATTAGAGATGGTATTTTTCTGGTTGGGGCGTCCTGAATGGGACGACATGACTGAGATATCAACATTCAAAGGAGTCGGGTTTCTCCTGTCACGCCAAGTGAGAAACGGAGAAATCTGCCATTGTGACAAGCAACTAGTTTAGCCGTTGAGGGTCACATTTGGTAATGTAGTGGCAAGTTTAGTAAAATGAAAATTCTGGGTCATTTCCTAACTCCTAACCCCAACAAAGGTCAAGTCTGTATTAGTCCGATACTAACTGAACTGGATCAGTGGCAAGCAATTAAAATTAGACTGAGACAATTGTACAGCCTTTATACAAGACAACAGTTCTGTCACCACAAGCGCCTGTGGGTAATCAGACCTGATGTGCTTTACCTGATCATCATGAACTGAGCAAGGGCAAGGCAGGCCGCTGTGGTGAGTTGGGTGTGGGAGTAGCGGCCAGGAGAACTGCACACTTTCACCAGCAGTGGTAAGAACACGTTCAACATGTTCTCATCTATAAAGCAGAAAACCAAAAAAAAAAAATCATTACTAAACAAAAACAGTAAGCAAAACTAGACGAGCAGTTCCTGAACAATCTGTTATTGCAGTGTGGGAAAACAAGGCGGGGACCAACCCTGGACAGGGCACACACACTCACACCTTAGAGTCACCAATTAACCTATATTGCATGCTTTTGGACTGTGGGAGGGAACCGGAGTCCCCGGCGGAAACCCACGTGAACATGGGGAGAGCATGCAGACTCCACACAGAAAGGGCGTATGGCCGACCCTCGCTGTGAGGCGGCAGCACTGACCACTGCGCCACCCATGCAAAATCTCTTGTCGAAGACCACCGCGTGCTCACAATTTTGGCACATAACACCATAAATTTTAAGACAGAAGGCGCCGGTCACATAAAATCCCACGTTGGACTTTGCCTGTCACAAGTGCTACCTTTCCCACGTACAACAAATGAGTCATAAGTTATCGGCTGAAAATATTGGGCGAATGTAAGCATCAGTCCAATGCCGGAGCCTTAAAAAAAAAACAATTATCGGCTGATACCGATATGATATTATCGTGCCACCCCGCTGAAAACAAAGAATTTAATTGTTTGCTCTGAAATAAGAGGGTTGCAAACACAAGTGTTTCCCTTGAAGGGGCTGAAAAGCTCTGAACAGTATTTATGAAGAACGATGTCCAATAAGAAGAAAGTAAAAACAAGTAAACAGATAAACAGGACGGTCAGAAGTTAGAACTTACCAGCCAACAGCTCAGTTTCACAGATTTTCCGGATGAACTCTGCTTCTGTGTCCTCGGCTGAGGCGCCGGTCAGCCCGAGTTCCTCCTCCACACAGCTGTCATTGGCATCCTACAACATACGATGTATATTAAAAATACAGAAAGAAACATCGAATTTCACAATGTGATATAAACAAACCAACACAAGTAGTGTTTAAATGAAAGGTGAAGTGACTTGTATATCCCCAGTGCAGCAGCCTGTGAAAAGTTCAACAGAGAGAAGCCTTGAGTGTGAACTCCCCAAAGATTTTTAAAGGTCCCATAATATAGATTTTTCCACCAAGTTAAACTAGGTGTATGAGCTCCACTAAACATGTCTCTGCAGTAGTCTGCTGTAAACACCTCTCAGATTAGACATTTTCACCTGCTTTTTACTCCTCTATTTCAGTCCCTTTCAGAACAGGCTGTTTCTCATTAGTATTCCTAAATGCAAATGAGCTGCTGCTGGCCACGCCCCTCACTCTGGAACTGGGTGTAGTGTAGACGGCACAACGAGAGTTTACCTCACGTGAAAATAATCCACACGCTGCTGCTAACAGACCATCCATACAGCCATACACGTTCAACACAACACTCCGCCGCTAGACTTCTTCACTGTGATTCCTACACTAGCGCTGGGGAGAAAACATGGCGGATCAGGAAGCGCTAGCAGTTCTACCTGGTGGGCGGAGCTTCTTACATGGGAGGGTGGAGTTATTCAAATGTCCCCTACTGTGATGTAGAAGTAGGAGAGAAATCTAAAGGCCTGGTTTAATTAATTAATACCAACACAATTCACCATGTTATCAATCTTACGGTGTGTGTAGAAGCAGTACAGACCCAAATGATGTCCAGAGAACAGAAAAAGTAATTTTTCATAATATGGGACCTTTAAAAAGAAAGCTCTACAGTTTGAGTTCTTGTCTAAATGAGGTTCAAGCCCACCTGGCGTTTGACCTTGGTTTTATCCTACAAAACAGAATGGCCTTGTTAGCCAAACGTCTCCAGTAAAATATAAGGGACAGTTCTACTAGACAACCGCAACTTTCAGACAAAGTGCAGACAAAGCAAGAAACATATTTTCTTTAAGACAGACCTTGTTCTTGTTGGCAAGCCCCTTCTCCTTTTTTTCCTTCTCCTCCCTCTCTCCTCTCCTCCGCCGGAGCTCAGCGCTCACACTCCTCTCCAGGTGGGAGACCTGCCAGAAGGCTACAGTGCCACTGAGCGACAGCAGCTGAGCCAAACTCACACAGTTCACCACACCTACAAACAGGAAAGATGAACGTAAACGTGATTACAGCAAGACATGCAGCCGACGGCATCACCTAAAAAGATGTCCAAAAAAACCCCAAAACTGATTTATTTTTGTTATGGAACCTTTAATAAGGATTTTTTTGCATGTAGTTTGATACTTATAGATTTACTTTTTGTTATTTTCTCCCTGTGCATTAGTTACAAAGGTGATCAGTACAAAAACTGTAACCAGAAAGTGAAATTCCACATGACGATAAAAGTCAAGATCAATCAACAGAGAAAATGCCATGATTATATATCTGACCCCATCAGCCAGTTAATTCCTAGCCGTTGTGCTGGAAAAAAAAACGTACGACTCTTTCAGCATGTCATCAAACATTGCTTGGATATTCCAAAATATGATTTTATTAAGCTACATACCGATCTGAATGGAGGTCATCCGCCTATCTTTAAGAAATATTCTATATAAATTGCCATGTTACCTTGCTGTTGGGGGTCCTGAGATCCTACAGACATTTGGGACTGATTAAGCTCCCCAGCCTCTGTGATCTGTTCCAGGAGAAGGCGAGCAGAGCGCTGGAGGAGGTGGGCGCACAGCTGGTCAGGTGACTCTGCTAGAAAATAGATGAGCCGCACGGCCTGCTCCATAAAGGTCTGCCAGTGAGGGTCTGACAGGATCACTCCTAAAGGGGAATATTGAGGTTTCGATGAAAATCACTTCCTTATTTTTCAAGCATGTAGACTTCACTACCTTCACTACCAGCAAGCAGGTTGGTTAAACAGACACACCACACGAACAAAACACAGACACGTGATACAGATGACACTCACACTGCACGGGCTGCATTATACTAGGAACAATTTTCCTTTTGTATTAAGCAAAAATGGATGTGGTGCAACACGTTTTGACCTCACAAGTCTTGAGGCATGACTACTGTAGGACCCTATGATTTCTGCCATGCGGATAACGCAGACGGAGTCGCGGAATTCAACAAATAAAATGTTGTAAAACATAAGAATGTCGTATAATTCGCTGATAGCGGTGTGTGGGCAAAGCAAAGCAATGGTTTCTAAACCATTTTGGCCGCTGCGGCCCCCTGTACGTGTTAGCTGTTGAGGTGGGACTCAGCTTTCTACACACACAAACGCACAGACACAGAGCGGAAAAAGTCAACGGTCAGCTATGGTGAAGAGGCTGAAACACCGAAGTCCTCAAAAATAAATTATAGAATTCAACTCTCAGTGCTAAGTTTAGAGCAGAACAATAACCAAATGATTTTTATGAATCAGGAGAACAACTCTTTTATACGTTTTGCCAGCACACGATAGACTGCACCCGCAAGAACATGTGACGACCACTTACAGTCAAACACTCACATCAGAAACGTTTGGTTGTGCACGAAAAAAATGAATGTTTTTTGTTGTTTACAGGTAAATGTTTTACCAAAGCAGTAAATGTTCTGCTGAACCCCAGCACTTTGTTGAAGTTGAATAACAGTCATTTAATGTGATTCTTTTTTCTATTGCATTGTTGTTTTTTCCCGTCCACTCCATAATTAGACACTTTTTAGGTGAATAAATATGACTATAACGTAAAACATGGAATTCAGAAGAATAAAAACAGAAAAATGGAATTTAGGAAAAAACAAAATGGAATTTAGAAAAAAACAAAACGGATTTCATAGGACCCTACTACTGCACATGTAAACACTGCAACGGCCGTACCGAAATGACAATGTGCAGCTTTTCTGGCTAAAAGGTCAGAGAGCTACTGATGTTACAAAGAGAGAGGACGTGTGTACCGTCAGCGATGGCCTGAGTCAGACAGCTGAAGAGAGGATGATCCATAGGCAGCCTGAAGGGAACTCCTTTAGATTGCTAAAACACAAACCCAAACCCAGATGATCAGAAATTTCATCTACTTCTGTGGTTTGGTAGCAGGTACCTGGTCATTTGTGTGCATTTTCCTACCTTAACATGATCAGTAATATTAGTGATGGTGATGACCGTGTCTCTGGCCAGCAGGTAATCTTCAGTCACCTTCTCTCCCAGAGCCACAGAGCACAACGTGTCCAGGTTACTTAGCACCACCTCCCTCTCAGCGCTGCATACAGTAACATTAAAGCGATTCAGGAATGTTTCCTTGGGAGCGGCAAGCAAAATCAAGCACAGCGTTTGTGTTTCTTACCGTGCCGCCATGCCCAACAGCAGCACCGCAGCTCTCCGGAAGAGTTCCGAAGTCTCTCTCTTTCCTGAAAATCTCTCCCACAACACCTGCACCACAGACGACTGCAGAGCACTTTCAGAGCTGAAAAACTCCTGCACCTGGAGACAGAATAGAGCAGATCGATGCAGGGCGAAGGTGTTCATGCAAGTTAGCCGAGTACTGCGCCCTAATGGTCTCTCTCAACTTTATATTGTTTTTATGTTGCCTATTCGATGTGCCTTATTTGGGGCAGTTGGTGGTGGTGCTCTTGGTAGGAGTGTTAAGCCCTGTGATCAGAAGGTGTGAGTTGAATCCAGGGCGATAAAGTTGCACTGAGGTACTCATGACAAGTGCCGTCCCCCAAACTGTTGGCTGCCCACTGAATCGGGTCATCTGAGTCACATTTGGTGTAGTGCACTGTGTGCTGTGATATGTTCTACTTGACAAAATCACTCACTTTCATTTTAGTTTTGTTCTTTGAAAATGAACTAAACTACCTGATAGTAACCTGATCCTGAATATTATTAAAAGCATTTTGTTGATATCAGGAAAAGTTCATTTTTAGAAATGCTTGACTGTATTTTTAATTATTTAACTGAACCCGCGGCAGTGCGTGCTGTAGAATAAACGTGTTTCGTGGGGAGATCACCAGTTAAAAGGAAGCCTGTCGGAGACAATATCATCCGTTCAGTGTCAAAGTAATCACAATAATACTTAATGTGCAGCCACTCAAAAAAGGTCATGATTAGAGCTGAAGCGATTATTGAATAATTCGATTACAAAAATGAGTGAAACGAATTTTCTAGAATCGAAGAAACTTCGTTTAAGTCATTTGAATGGCTACAACATGCACGCTTATGTTTCACACAGGCAGCTTAATGGCCTTTACAATATGTCGTCGGTAAATGGCGATCCAAAGGCGAGAATAGATCTCATGTTGAGATATTCTGTGCACAAAGCAAGTAAATTCATGGCATATAAATGACATTTTTGCGATGTAAACCTGCATATGCGCTGTTTGTAAGGCGCCATTGCACAAACTAAAAGCGGGCTCCGTTTCCGTCAAAACGTCCCCTTTATTACGAACAAAACGCATATTTTAGCAGATAAATAACCACAACAACCAGCGTTCACTCACAATACAGCCATTTGTGAGATTTTCATCGATTTTTTTCATAGTTTAGAACGAATCGCTGAACCCTTTATTGTGGCCAGCGGCTCGAAGTGCACAGAGTTGTAGAAATGCAATTCTGAAAGGCCAAAAAGCAACTCATTTGATTGGCCAAATTGGTTTCTCTTCATTTTTCAATTGAATCGACAACATAGCGCATATGACTAACTTCTACTCACACTCAATAAGCCTAATAACAAATGTATTGTCATTTTCATTTTATTTTTATCCGATTACTCGATAAAATAATCAATAGATTACTCGATTAACAAAATAGTCATTTGTTGCAGCCCTAGTCATGATAAGACCAAGTCTTACAAAGGAGCAAAAAATGTAATCCATATACAGCCATGAAATCGTTCCACACAAGAATTCACCATCAATCTTAAAATGGGCTGATCCACTGAAGCTAAGAACGTAAAAAAGGAGGAAGCCAACTGCTCAAGAACAACACAACAAGCAAGGGCAGAAAAACCGACAGAGAACAAATAGGCCAGTTACTTGCATCTCTCAGGCACTGGATGGATTTCCAAGTGAGGCATTGACCATCAGCTCAGACAGACCTCCACAGAGTCTGGGCCTTGGCTCTGTCCATTTGAAGAGAACAAGAGAATTCATTCACTTTACTCGCTGTAACAGAAATTGCTCTTTTTGTATAATGGACCTTTACAGATCTCAGATTCTCACTCTCAAAAAGTCACACACACCTGATGCTGTCTCCTTGAGGTTGAGAGTAGAAACGCCTGTAAGCAATCTTTACCAATGGAGCCAGACCAGGCAGCATCTTCCTCACACACACAGGGTTGGTCAAGCTGAACTCCCCAGGCCGTCCACAGAGACTGCGCCTCTGAACCACTAGTGCACAAAGATGAGACAGACAGCATTACTATACAGTACAGAATAGTACTCATATTTGAAAATGTATGAGTTCATCAGAGGATAGCTCTGTATTGAATGTTTTAGAGATAAAGTCAGAAGAGGCCAGACTGAGATGGTTTGGACATGTCCGGAGGACAGACAATGAGTGCATAGGCATGAGGATGGGGATGTAGGGCACCAGGCAGGAGGCTGAGAGGAAGACCAACAAGAGATTTATGGATCGCGATTGAAGAGGACATGAAGTTAGTTGAATAATGAGGGTAGAGATGCAGAAGATAGGACTAGATGGAGACATGATTGGCCTGGTACCTGAAAGGAAAAAAAGCGAAAGAGGAAGAAGGAAGAAGGAAAAGATAAGCCCCTGACAACTGTTGAAATTCAATCTTTGTAAAGCGTTCACTTCAGTTAAGCTGCATATCGATGTTTTTCATTTTGTTGCCGACAACTTAAGAATCTACAAAAGATGGCTAATGTGGATGTGATGTCTGTCAATTCTCAGACAATTCCCGTCATCATCTGACTTCTCCTTCCACCACATTTACATCTATCTGGTACATCCCGTAAAGTGATATAAAATACAGCATCTCAACCGGAAAGAAGAACATCTTTTTACTTAAGGAAAGGTAAGTGGTGTTGTTTTGATCAACTTTGGTGGTAGTCACTAGCGTGATCTGGCTGTTGTTAAGCCTTTGACAAGGGCTAGGCTAAATGGTCCGTCGTCTGTCAGACTGTGAAACTTGAGGGTAGGTGGGTAAAGTGAGGATGAGTGATGTAAGAGTGATGTAAAGGCTGGTTAATTAAACTAGTTCCTGGAATTACAAGAGGTGGGTGAACTAGCCTCCACGCCAGCGAGCTCCTTAGTTGTTTACGTATCAAACTTATCTAAGCTGATGTCTGTAAACACTATACACTTTAGGATTTTATTTTAAGTGTAGGTGTTTGGTTATCAGCATGTAATTTCATGGCTTTCGCTAAGCTCTCGATTATGAAAAAAAACATAATCACGATTAGTATTTGGTCAATCTTTTTGAAATCACGATTATTTAACACTGCTTTGTATTTACTATTTAGACTTTATGCCTCTCCTCCCTTCGCCATCTTTACTGCTCAGACTGTACACATACAGAACACTGCATGGTCCCAATGTGGGAAAGGTGCGTTAGTGCAGCGTCGTGTGTCATTGAACACAAGACAAAATATGAGTATACTTGCCTGCGTGTGGCAAAATAATTATAATTATAATTGTTTTTTGTCGATTACATTATTTTTGTGATTGTTTGGAGCTGAAATTGAAATTGAAATTAAAATTCGATTAATTGCACAGCCTTAACTTAAACTAAAATAGTTACTTTCTTCACAGCCATTGATGTGCACATTTATTGATAACTAAGTTGTTGAAATTCAGTGACGTGTTGGTTCTCATTGACAGACAGGCAACAGATAAACAGCGTATTATTAGAAGTTGTGTCTAACGTGGATGGCCTGCCCTGTACTCAATATGGCAGCTACAGTACGATCGTGCCTACAACATCAGCTGCAAAACATCAATTTACATCATTACAGTAAAACACCCATTTTTAATGCAGTTTTATTCATTATAAACACCTTTTTTGCAGCGTTCTAATGTACTGACGCCATTTTGGTGCCATTTTTACATTTTTATTGAAAATGGTGCTTTTTTGTTGCGTTCTAGAGACCATTTAAACACTAGATTCTCGAGTTTGTGGATATCGGTGGACACGTAACCACTCACATGCAGCAGTTTAAATACACAGCAAATTCAAATATATAAGCAAGTCTCTCTCCTAGTTTTGAACTTCTATAAAGAGCAGGAAGTGTAGTACCTGTCGTAGTTTTCCAGTACAGCATGTTGTTAATGACCGCGATGGCTCTCTCCACCTGTAAGGCGAAGCTCTCTGTGTCTTTGAGGTACTGAACCAACATCTCCTGTTTCTTCAGCTCATTCACCTTCGCCTCATCCTCTTCTCCTGCCTTCTCTTTCTGCGGAGTTGGAGGCTGGTCACTTGCGGCAGAGGTCTGCTCTTCTTCAGGACCTTAGGGAAAACATAACTGTTTACATGTGATGACTGGTATCAGCACAAACTACCGGAATTAATTTAAATGCACCTACAAAGATGTTTTAGCAAATTTGCATGTCCTTGGAGCAACTGAGGTCAAGAATCTTGACCAGGGGGCAAACTGTGGATTTTTTTTTTAAAGTTTGGGGATTCAAACGTTATGGTCACCACCACCGTGCCACCCTTCAATTCTACAGTTCTATAATATTGTGTTAATATTTTATAATAATGCTGTAAACAGGGATGCACGATATGGGAATTAATGGCTGATGCTAATATCTGGTTTCTTCATGCTCATATCTGCCGATGCCAATAAATGAGTCGTGTGCGAGTGCGTAAATACAAGATATATCCACTGCACCTTTTGTAGTTCCACTGCAAAATATCAATAAATGGCTGTATTGTCAGTAGAATGCTGGTCGTTGTGGGTAGGTTTCAGCTAAAATATGAGTTTAGTTTGTAATAAAGGGGAGATTTGACTGAACTGGAGTTCAGACACGGCACACATGTTTACACAACTGACTGCATAAACAACATTCTAATAAGTTCACGATGTGCACCCACCTCGCATTTTTTATTCTCACGGATCTGCTTTTATTGCAAATACACCCTTGCGTTCGATTGACGGAAATCCGTGGTGGCGACAGAGAGCTTAAATCCCTGAAAATGTGTGCACAATGACCACGTTTTAAAATGTAAGTTTAATGTCAGACGTACCGAATTATCACGGTTCAACGGGGCGTATCTAACCGAACGTTTTGCTAAAAATACCAAAAACCGCTGCATCCCTAACAGTAAAATACAGATGTACAAATAATGAAAATGATAAACCCAACATGTGTTCTTGCTAAAGAAAATGTGTGCATGTTGGTGCACCTTTGAAGAGCGTAGCCAGAGTGCTGATCAGCGTGTCCGAGTTTATATTGGATAAAGCTGAGAAGAACGGAGATTCGGGGTGAAGAGCGTGGGCTTGGACACACAGACGAACTGCCTGCCTACAACACAGACACACACATACACACTATTAACCCAGCGTTTAAAATACATTTACATTTTTCTAAAAAAAAATTTACACATAGCTCCAATACCTGTATTTATTGTTCCTGAGGTACTGGGCGATTTGGACAGCTGTCTCTCTGTCACTTCTGTCTTTCTCACCATCATCCTCTGCATCCTCTTCCTCTCTCTCAGAGTCACCGTCAGGCTCAAGGTGAGCTCTGACTGTGTGCAACACCTCAGGCTCCATGGCGGCCCAAAGATCAGACGCCGAAATGACAGCAACTGATATGCAAACACGGGAAAGAATTATAGACAGCAGGACGATGGCTGATAATACTCATTTGATTTACGAGTAAAGTGAACAGGCACAATGTGGTTTGAGCACAATATAAACACCCTCAGATTAATAAAGATGGAGTTCATAGGCAACTGGATAATGTAGGAAAAAGAAAGTCTTTCTGCGTTCCAACAAACAAACACACACACACACACACACTGTCAGCACCCTAAGCCCTCTCCTGCCCTTCTCTAAAGGAGAGTGTAAAAGGGGTCGCTATTTGACTGTAGGCGGGCCCTTACAACAGAGCAGCCAATCTTCACTGCCCTGTCAAGATTACCAGCCAATAGGAACGCGGGAGACCTCAGACTCCCAATCCAGCAAACTCACATTCGCCTTGGTATCATCACAGGGCATTAACAGCTGATGTCACTGTAAAAGAACAAGCCTGAAAAGAACTTGTAAAGAAGCGGCGTCTACCTGGTACAGCCTCCTTCATGCTGTCCCGCATCTCTTTGAGCTTGGCCGTCTCTTTTTCCAGAGGCTTCTTCAAGTCTGCACTGCTCAGCTACAGAAGGAAGTACCAAAATAAAATGTGGGTTTGAGTTTTGGTCAATATATTATTGACCAGCGCAGGCAGAGTTGAGTGCGTAAAGACAGGATAGTTTGCCAGCCAAAGTTCCACCGCACACTCAGAATTTCTAACGCAGCGCTAAGTCACGCGAGTGTGACATCAGAATCAAGTGATCACAGAATATTTTGAGTACAATACTTAGATTTATTTATCTTCCGATTCTGATTTCATCATGCGTCCCTACCCAATACTAGAGGTGGGCCGATACTGATACGGTCACAGTATTTTTTTAAACATAAAATAATGCTTTAAAATGTCTGAATACATGACTGAGATCATTGTTCTGCTTAAGGAAATGCTTGATTTAAATACTGTTTTCCAAACTAAAACAATGTAATAATTACACACACACGTATATGCTAAATTATTTGTTCTCAAAAATTATTCATTTAGACATATAAATATTTCTTCTTTCTTATTGATTACACTATAACATTATAAAATTGAAAAATATTTGATCAATTGAAAATGAAATACTGAAGTTTGTCATTTTGAACCAATTTGGCCTATAAAATGAGCTGCTTTTGCAGAGAACTACATTTCCCACAATCCTCTGCTTGCCCCCAGAGCCGCGTCACAATGAAGCGCTGGGTGCGTGTTCCAGAATAAACGATGGGAAATATGGGAAAATCTAAATAAACGGCAGAAATGTGAGTAGAACGCTGGTTATTTATCAGCTGAAATATGTTTTGTGTCTGCAATAATGGGGACATTTTGACCGAACTGGAGCGTTTTACCGAATAATAGAATTATTTGAATTATTGGAACAATCGTTTCACTTCCCATGCATAACGAATTGAGTGTGCACGCATTTACAGATCGAATCCATAGAATGGCCCAATGCCACGATATCCGATCCAGCCGTTATCGGACCGATACCGATTCACATATTGGATCGGTTACATCTCTAGTAATAACCAGAAATTTCTTGAGTTTACCTTGCAGCTGTATGGATTATGAGCAATGAAGGCAGCCAAGAGTTGGATGGCACTCTTACACACGTGCACCGACTTGTCCCCGAGACGGCCGACGGCCAGTTCCATCACCTCAGTGTATCTACTTAAAGGCAAGGCCTGAAAGTAAGAAAAAAAAATTACATACAATACTGCAGTTTCCGGTAATAATGAATTAGTTCTTTACAAACAACCACACATACACACCTTGCTATTGACGATGCGCGCATACACCTGCAACACGCGAGTTCGGACGTGTGAGTGCGTGTCGTGAATGTGCTCCTGGAGGGTGTCGAGGAAGCGGTCGCGGTCGGCTCGGCCGGAATCGTCCAACTTGTCGCCGCTCAGCACGCGGACCAGCACCTCTCCCAACACCTCGCACACGGCCACTCGCAAACTAGAGCTCTGACAGGAAAAAAAACGGTACGGGTCATAAACGGCAAACCTCATGCTTAAGAGAGACAATTTCTGGAATTGTGATTGTAGTTGTAATTCACCCTCAGATTACCAAAGATGCAGTTCACAGCTTACTGGATAGAACAGAGATATGGGCATCTACTTGCGCCCAAAACACACACACACACACACACACACACACACACTGTCAGCATCATCCTCTTTCTCTCCTTCCTTTCTCTAGAGGAGAGTATAAGAGGAGGAGCTTGATGACTGTAGGCGGGCCCTTACAACAGAGCAGCCAATCTTCACTGCCCTGTCAAGATTACCAGCCAATTGGAACGCAGGAGAACTCATACTCTCATCCAGTGAGCTCACATTCGCCTTGGTATCATCATTGGGCAGTGTGAGGGGGTCTATTTACCACCCAAATCCTATAATAGCGGCATGTCTGTGTGCATACCTCTCCCTCCAGGTGTGTGAGAAGCACACTGATGTTAGGGATCATAGCTTCTGGAACCAGAGTGCTGAGTTCAGACAGGAAGCTGGAAAAGGCCTTAACACCGGAGCCCTCCCGGGCCAACTCGTCACTGGATTTCTGACCGATCTCTCTACAGTACATCCACATAAGGCAAGGGTTGTATAAGAGAGCGTCTGCAGATAAAAAATATAATAGTCTACCTGCAAGAACAAGAATGAGCTTCATACCTCATGATCTCTCCCACAATGGCCTTGACGCCGTACTCGGAACTCCAGGCCGCGACGGCCTGTGCACATACTGACGAGACCTGCTCAAAGTGCTGCAGCAGCTGGATCACCTTCACACGTGCTCCTATTAAAAACACAGTTTGGTAGCAAACAAAATTAATTCCACAATATCTGAACTGTTTGTCCTCTAACAAACCTAAGATGTGAGGAATCCTGAACAATACCAGACAGAGACACTCTTCAATTACACCATTTTGTGTGTGAATTACACAAGGCTTGCAGGTATGATGACCCCACTAACCGAGAATGTGGTTGTATTTCTTCACCATCACTCCCAGCACATGTATGATGGCATCACGCGTGGGTTTGCTCTTCACGTGCCCGATGGTGGGGTTCTCAAGCAGCTTATAGCAACAACACGTCACACAGCTTTTAATAACAGAAAAAAGAAAGAGGAGAAAAAAAATATATATTGATGAACCAACAGAAAAAAAATACACTGGACTAACAAATAAATCAGTCTGAGAATATCTGTCCATACATATAGAACTGGATAAAGGCAGCATTAAATACATTTAGTTTGCCCTCTTGATGCCACAGATTGAAAACATTATGGTGGAAAAATGTTCTTTTATAGTCTGCATGCATTTTAAATATTGTTTTATACTCTTTGTAAAAAATTGAACACAAATGTTTTAAATCAGAAGGTCGCTGGCATGTACCACGTTGTTAAGTTGGCCTATGATGCGTGCATCTGTTCTTAATATAAACAGACTTTTGCAGATGTTTCCAAAACAGATATTCTCAAATGTTGGGCCTAGGTGGGTCAAGGAGTGTACTTTACACAAGACGGACCTATTGGATGAAATTGTGTGATTTTACTATGTGATCGTCATTGTGAACACAGCACAGCATGCCGTGCACCACAACAAAATGTGAGCCCTGCATTTGACCCACCCATGAAGGAGCAGTGGGCAGCTGATGTGCAGTGCCAATGGAGCAGTGCTTGGAGACGGTACCTTGCTCATGGGTGACGCCTTTGACAGTCATACGATCACAGAGCTAACACCCTAACTGTTAAGCTACCAACTGCCCCATCTGTATATCTATCACACATGTTTCAGGAATGGGTTTGAAATCTAAAATTGGTAAAAACTTGGCAATGTAAAACAGGTGGTCCTAAGACCAAAACAGTTGAGATCCACTTCTCTAAACAATGCAGTATAAAACGATTTACTTTACTTGGTACGCAAACACTGCAGGTCAACATTGGCTGATTATGGCATCCAGTCTTTTTAGGACCAATCCCAGAGAAATAATGTGTACAATAATTAGATATACAACTACACATGCTGAAGAAAAACAAGACCGTGGGACAGGTAGAGATAGGATGTTTTGAGAAGTAGCAAGAGACCAAATGCTGAGAATCAGGGATGTAGAAAGTCACCTGACAAACTCTTCCTCCACCAGAGACAGGCTCCAGAGGGAGCGGATGTCCAGCTGCAGCAGCTGGGTCAGACACTGCAGCACCGTCTCTCTCTCGCTGTCCCACTGCTGCAAGCCTTTACCGCATGGCTTCTCCTTCTTACGGCCCTGAAACACACATAACATTTAATGACAACTGTTCTGTTCAGTTTAGTATCCCATGATAGCTGACCTTCACATATATTCCCTGAAAAATAATTCTGCTACTGTAGTCCAAAATTACAGCAAAGCGTCTTACTGCTAATGAATGGATGCCCTCAGATTACCAAAGAACAAATTCACAGCTGTCTGATTCACAAAGGAAAAAGTGGCCACTGTCTCTCTCTCTTTCCATAAGAAACTCTCAGATATTGTAAGGTGCCAATCACTTTTCATATCCCATTTCTTTGGGAAACAGAAGTATCTGGATTAGTGCCCGTGTATACTATGGGTGGGCCCTTACAGCAGAACAGCCAATCTCCACTGCTCAGCCAAGATTACCCACCAGAGAGAGACAAGAGAACACACCTTTCCAGTCAAAGCAGCTCACACTTGCCATAGTTTCATCACTGGGCTTGACCAACTTTATTTTGGGGTTGAATTTCCCCATACGCAGGTAGTGCTTATAGCAGGTCTGAGCTGCCCACACATGCAACCTGACTTTTGGATCATCTTAAACATGGGCGCAGTACCTTGCTGGGTGCTGTGACAATATTCTCCCTGTAAGATTCACTCTCCAGGTTCTCCGTCATCTTACAGAGCAGGAAGACGCTCATCTTGACTGCGTTCAGCTGCTGTTTGCGGTCTGCTGCCGACAGCGTGCCGGACAGGAGGAGTGACGGCAGAGACAAGGACAGGTCCCTGACCACTGAGAAAATACAAGAGCCAAAAGTTTAAGCACAAGAGCCATTTTCTTCGTGGGAGTCATTTGAATAAATCTCAAAATAAGGCTGACCTTGTACAAGGAGTTCCAGGGTTTCTTCTTTCAGTGCCACATCCACTGTGCGACAATGCCTTCATGACAAAACATAAATCAGTATCCGAGCATGATTAAACGATATATAGCAATATCAAAACTGTTATCAGGGTAAAGGGCTTGGTTTGGGTGCTCAGTAGGTGTAGTGTTAGAAGTAGGATAGACCTTCCTAGTCGACAATCAGTATTCCTTACTCCCTCATACAGCAGTCATGATACTCACTGCAACACACTGTATGCTGTGTCAAAATGTTCCAGAATGCACAGTGGACCCTGGCTTCTCATTGCAGCTTTGAAGTCTGATTCAGGGAAGAGATGAGGAGAAAAAAAAAAAAAATTTACAACAAGAACTAGTTTGTTATTGTCTACGTACAAAAAGCCTGTTGTATGTATGGAACCAATGACATTATGAACAAAGGACATTGTGCCACATGAAAATATTAGATTAAAAGAGTTTAATTTTGAGACAAGGACTTTGAATCACAATAAATTGTTTTATGTTTAAACCTTACTGTAATGGTAAAGAAGTATTTCATTGCACTCATTTGTAACTGTATTACACCTTAATTGTTGTATACTACTTTTTCTATGCTACAAATCTAGATATAAATTATATAAGTGGTCGCGTTTGTTTGTTTTACAATGAATTAACTCCTTTGCTAACCTAGGAGTGTGTCTTAAGCTTTACTCTGATTCTTGAAAGGACGCTTTTCCTTCCCTAATACATCTAAAATAGTTTATTCTTTCCAAATAGAACTTATCAGGTGGGTAGTAGAAATGTAAGGCAGCAACTTCCACAAACGTATCTCTCTCTGAAGCCACAGTCTCTGGATGTAGAGAGCAGACTTTAACACTCACTGTTGATGTATGATGGAAGTTGTTTGGGGGACAGCACGTCCTGCACCACATATTGGTTTACGGCTCCTGATTTTTGCAGGTCGTCCAAAGACACCGGTACCACGAAATCCCACGACATCTGTGTTGATGTGGAATACAAATCTTTAATGCAAAGGGTTATTACTGCATAACATTTACAACAATGAGGCCATCGGCCTGAAACGGAAAGAGCCATGTTAGTGCGAACATTAAAACACAGAAAACCAAACCATGCACTTATCCTCATCTTTTACAAACATAAAACCGAATCCTATAAAAGTACACGGAACATCACACCTGTAAACAAAACTCGAGCTAAATTACCCACGTTAGCGCTCACAGAGTCCGAGAAATGACGCAAACGCCGTGAGATGCTAACGCGTTAGCTAAGCCTTTGAAGTTTTAATTAACGACACTCGAGCACAGAAAAACCAACGGAAAACATAAAACCACATCAAACTTACCTTAGGACGGTCGTTTTAATCCGTTTTTAGGGTTGACTAGCGGTGTAAACGAGACAGAGCCACTGGGTGTAAATACCGTCTGGCTACTGAGCAACAACGGTTGTGTCCGAAGCTTTGAATTAGCCCATAAGCGCGCCAACGGAAGTGCGTCATGGCCCCGCCCACTGTGTGCAATCTTTATTCTGATTGGTTAAGGCTAGGAGTGGGCGGAGTGACGCGAACTTCAACGTTTGAAGTGCAGTAAACCGACAGACGACGAAGAAGAAACTAGACGACGAATAAAAGATTGTAACCAAATGTAAATAAAAACAAATTAATAATATTTTTATTTTACAGTACTCCATTTATTTGAATTCAACTCAAAGTGTAGATGTACAACAATATGAAAATAAAATTGGCGAATAAAACAAAATGGCAAAGCAATAAAAATATTATATCAACAAGAACATTAATTAATAAAGAGTACATCAAGCAGCATAAAATCATTCGAGGAATCATGGAAGACGTTAAACAATTTTACAAACAAATCACATTTACTTCACTACATTTGGAGTACATTACGGGTATTATAATAACATAAGAAAAGTGTTTTTCGTGCTATTAAAATAGCAAGCAAACACCAGAACATGGTTTGGACAAATTAAAGTGATTAGATTGCTCTCTTTTTTTTAACAAGTAGCTAAATATTCACTGAAATAAGTTACTGCATTTTTACCCTAATTTGTCTCCAGACTGTTTTCGGGAGTCTCACCTTGACCAGACATTATATTTCACAACATGCTCATGCGGTGCAACACCTGTTTTGAATTATGCATGAGCAGGCCTATCATATTATCCTTGTTCTTAATTGCAAACATTCAGCAAATAATTGCAAACATTGAAACAGTGTGAACAACTGGTGGTGATGCATAAATAACAATTGGCAACTTAGCACCTTTTCCAGATATGCATACAACAAATAACTTTCTGTAGCGTCTCCTTTGCAAGAACATTGTGCCACATGAAAACATTTAAATTAGATTAAGAGTTTAATTTCGAGACAAGCACTTTGAATCACAGCAAATCGCAATGGTAATGCAGCGGTATCTTTGCAAACATTTGCTGTTTCTTTAAACCAACTTTATGTTTTTATACTGAAAACAGAGATAAAGAACACCGTATGTATGTATGTATGTATGTATGTATGTATGTATGTATGTATGTATGTATGTATGTATGTATGTATGTATGTATTTGTTTGTTTGTTTGTCTGTTTGTTTATTACAATAGATTGGCCCCAGCTACCAAATAAGGTCTAAAAGGTAAAATACATGAAAAGCACTAATTGGTCATTTTTGTTTATAGATTGTGTAACTACATAGTCATAAATCCTCATTCAACTCTTTTTATCATTTTAATATTTAAAATGCTACAGTCACTATTTTCTTAAATAGGTTTGTGTTTGATAGTGCATGTTGCATTTATATACCTAATCTTACGTTTCTTACTTAAATAGAGCCTTATTTGTATATGAACTTAACTTAAATGACAGAACAGATTTTGATTTGTTTCAGAGACAACAGATAGCTCACTGTAGACAAGCACATTCCAATAATGGCATTGGTGTTAATACAAAATATTATCAGTATAAAATGGATAAGAGCGTCTGCTAAATGCTGTAAATGTAAATGTAAATAAAATATATTCGTCTTCTCTGCGTCGTTCCCGGGTGTCATGCAAGGACTCTTAAGTTGAAATGGCTGGACCATGACGTAGATGCAGCGCGTGCTAGATTCATTTCATACGGCGACTCGCGCTGTTGATCATAAATCCACGTTTGTATTTACTTTCATTCACAAAATCGTAAATATTGCTCAAACGTAAAAAGAGATCAGCGTTTTCCTAACCACCATGTTGTGCTGACCCGGACGGCTGACACGTTTGATATTTGTCGTGTTTTATTACCTTTTAGTTTGTATTTTTTTCGTGTCGGATGGAGCACCTGCCCGAGTGTAACTCGCGCTATAAGGATGCGCAGTACTGGGACGCGCGCTACAGCACCGAGGAGAGTTTCGAGTGGTTTGGAGATTTCTCCAAATTCCAGCACCTCCTGCACCAACATGTGCGGAAAGATGACAACATTCTGATGCTGGGTAGGTGCACCGCTCTAAAAAAAAAAAAAAAAAAGGAATCGATTCCATCATTAGGAATCGACCAGTAAATGTAGCCGCTATAATTGAGAATGTTGACGTTGTTCCCAAATGCTTTCTTTCTACTTTTACGTTGTAATGAACGCGTTCAAACTGGAGAGGCCGCTGCGACATTACAGTCCAATGTGTACTGATCGGTGGAGGCTGCTCGATTTTTGATGTAATGGTGTTCTAATAGTTGATATGTCTGATGCTTTTATTCAGTTTCTGCTTTGAAGAGGCTACAAGATGCAATGAGGTGTTAATGTTTCATTCACAGTATGAAAAATGCACAAAGGGGTGAGGGTGGGGGTGCAAGAAGGAGAGAAAGAGAACGGGGCATAGAGGCAGAAGATCAAAGTTGAAGTCAACTTTATTGTCATCTCTGCTATATACTGTACAGATACATAGAGAGACGAGGCGACGTGGCTCCAGGTTTTTTTCAAAACAGAGAACAAATAAGTAAAATACAAAATACACATTAAAAAATATACATTTTAAACTAGACATGGACTTTTTAAAATATAATTTGAAACTAGAAATAGAAATAGAGGTAGAATTGTTAGGATGTTAGGATGCAGTATTACCTACAAGTGGAAATTGACATTTTACACTGGATGTGCAAGAGGTAGAAAGTTATAATATGACAATTACTGTATCCGGACTATTTATACGTATGATGTTCAGTGTATGTGCAAACATGCAAACATTTATACAAGCAGTGTACAATGTTTGTGCAAATGAGTGGCGGCAGTGCAGTGTCATAACAACAGTTATTTGAGGAGGAGATAGTCCATATAGCAGCATGTGCATCATAGCGACGGTGATGTGTAAAGGGGTGCAAACCAGGGAGAGAGAAGGAGTTTACACGAAAAGCCCAGAATACAGGTCAACTTCTCACCTTTCCTTTGTAACACCAATATCAAGAGAGATTCTAATGAACGTCATACATATCTAAAGTCCCAAAGCCGGATTATTCATAGACTTGATCAGGCAAGTGCCCAGGAGCGTCCATCATTTAGCACAAGTAGACCTTTAAATATCTTTCCATGATATTTATATTATTCACTGGAAATTATGAATACAGATCATATATTAATGGTTGAAAAATAGAATTTTCTAAAGATAAAACACGCAAAAACATCTTTAATATGACAATTGCATACCCCTCCCTCCAATCGGAATGAGCTCGTCCACAGTGCACGTCGAAAATCTTGTGCTCTTGGCTACAGTACAACTAAAAAGGGATCGTCAATACTTGAGTGATTATGCTAAAAGATAGAAAAAGAATGCAGTCGTTTGGCAAGGTAAGGGTGTGGGTTTGTGTGTGTGTTTTTGGGGTGTGGGGGGAGCTTAAGTTGTAGTTGCTCAGGGGCCCCACACTATGTTAATCTGGCCCTGTATAGTCCTATAGTCTGATCAGCACTGATTGAGGTTGCATTATTAGACATTAATAGTTAATTTTACTGCATTCATAGCAGTGCCCAAGACATGACTTCTACGCATGGTAATACCACCTTTCTGTAACGCTGTTACTGTCATTCTGATCACTTGAACTTCTTCTTCTTGTTCTCTTCTCTTCATGTTCCTCCTCCCACTTTTTCTCAGTTCAACTGCAACCCTGTTTTTCCGATCAGTTGCAAAATAGTTATAATTATAATTTGGCTCTCCATTGCACATTTTCCATTAATCAGAAGTTTCTATATTTGCATTACAATTCATGAATTATCAGTCTAGTTAGGAAATAGCACTCTGATATAAACATCTAACTAATTCCTCAAATGTAAGTGTGATAATCTGGATTTAATCTTCCACTAATCTGCACTAATAGTTCTTTCATTTGGTATTTAAGACGTTGACCTGAAAGACCTCTGTCCCCACACAACCAGTTTTAACAGCCCGATCCATCTAGGCTTAATACCTCAAGACGTTCCATCAATCACTGACTCCTACCAAAGCTTCCTGAACATCACAGAGCGGTGTCTTCACTTCTGCCTTCTCTCTGTAGAGGGCAACGTTGGCCCACCACAGCTATGGAATAAAAGTTTACATATTCAGTCCCACTGTGCTCACTCTGTATTGAAAGCGAGTGCAAGTCACTGACATGCTCTCTCTTCAAGGCAATGACATCAGCACGTCTTCAGCTTCACCAAACTCCTCCAGATTGTGTCTGTCAGATCGCTCTAGCCTCAGCTGGCTTGCCACCTTATTCTTTGATGAAATGCGTCATTCGGCTCTCCTACAAAACACATAATAGCGGCTCAGCGCGCAGCCAGAGCTTTTGTACTTTGTAGTCATCTGCCTTAGATTTGCCAACATTCTCTTTATCCATACAACATTGGCAGGTTATTTCTCGGAAAGAGGATGACTCTCTGCAGGAAGACTCAGTTTGCTCAAGTGTTCACTAACACTAAAGGCATGGAGAGTGAGTGTATCATGAGCTTCAGTCTGGCACATGTAATTGATTATTATAATGTACAGTATCTTGTCATGCTTTATATCCATATTTTCATTGAAGATCCATTTGATCCAGTATTGATTTTGGATATCAGTCTAAAACTGACTTAAATAGCTGAATCAGACGATTCTACCAGATCAGGTGATTTTACCAGAATC
>JAVGVS010000196.1:751249-810151 GCA_032718565.1 Distichodus sexfasciatus | reverse complement strand
AAAAAATCAATGTCCATCACCAAGCGTCGCAATTATCCAGACCGAGGCCATTTAGATCCACCATTATTTCTTGTTTGTTCAGCAAATTACAAAATTGTCAGGAGCTGTATCTATACTTGGCTTCTGGAAACTCGATACACAACTTTCTGGAACATTTTGTCCTCTGTTTCTTTACCGACACACAAGCAGCTGGGGAAAGGACATCAAATGTAAGTCAAAAAAGGGAGATCTGCATCTTTGTTCAAGTGTTGACCCCCACTGTTGCATCCACAATTAGAATTTGCAGCAAAATGATTATTATATTGAACCACCATCACACTTTAAATGTGTAGCTACAATATCCTGTAAATGACTGTTTTAGAAGCATAATTCTTTCGTAGATTAGGAGTAAAGCTGAAGTAGAGCACATTTAGAATAATTTGGGAGTTTATGCAAAATTGTGCATCTTGTTTGTACAGTAACAGCATTCTAAAAGGTGATTGTAAACTCTTCCTGAACTTGTTTCTTTTTTTAAAGCATCTTTATTTTAAGTCTGAGTTTCGGCTCCTCTCTCCACTCCGCTGACTATCAGCAGTCTATTTCCGCAGCTTTGGCGGTTGTAAAATTGCTCTAAAAGCCAACACAAATAGCACAATTTCCATGGTGATGCGGTGATGGCTCTCATTTTGACCTCGTCTCTGTTTTCACAGCCTTCGCCATCAGCATTTACGTCACACCTTTTTTACTAAATCACCTCGCCCAGTCTGGCGGACGCGGACGCTCTCGCTGGCGGGGTGGATAAAAGCCGGACGGAGGTCAGCGAGTACTGACTCGAAGCAGCGACCGATCCGTCTGACGGTAAATATAGCTTCGGAGCGGGAACCATTAGCACGAATCCCGTCCAAATGGAAATTTGAAAAATGCGGAGAAAAGGATGTTTTCTACAGACGTCAATAGAGGACAAGCTTCAAACGTTACTTACCTTCTTATGGCTTATTGTTTCTTGAGTTCTCGACATAAAGAAGGTCGTTATCTCGAGATCACAGCTTGTTTTTATTTTGCTCTTGAGAAAACACCTTCTGTTATGTGGACATCAAGTTAGGTTGATCATCAAGTGATGTTGACGTAATGAAAGGCATTATCTTGAGATCATGAGGTAGCGAAAGTCAGTCAGTTAGTTATCATGAATGAGTTAGTTTTGTTAGTTAGTCATGAGATAATGGCTTAATCCCAAGATCACAAGTTAGTCAAAGTCAAAAGTCAAAGTAAAGTTAGTTTCTTTGGTTCTCAAGAAATATACTTGTGTTGAATAGGGCTGGGTATCGTTGCTGATTTCCTGAATCGATTCGATTCCGATTCACAAGGTCATGATCCGATTCAATTATCGATTCGATATCGATTTATTTCGAGATTTCTTTGCGTCAATACTAGTTTTGCTTGGTTATAAAATAACTTGTTTTAAAACCGAAGTGTTGCCAAACATCGGCCTTTAGGCCAGACGGTGATTTGAGCGGAGCAGCTTCAGCCATGGCTCTATTTGGTTTGGGTTTCGCCGGTCTCACGTTTTTATAGCTCTCCTTGCGCGGTCGCGAGAAGTAGTGCATAGCCGCAGGAAAAGATCGATCCGCGGATTTTTGAATCGATATCGTATTTTCTGAACGAGAACCGATATTGATCGGTGAATCGATTTTTTGAACCCAGCCCTAGTGTTGACACTGAGTTATGTTTCTCAAGGTCTTCACATAACAAAAGCACTTCTCTCAAGATCATGAGTTAGTTCTGTTCTGAAGTTGACATAACGAAAGGCATTATCTCGAGATCACAGCTTATTCTTCTTGTGATCTCAGCATAATGAGGGGTGTTATCTCAAGATCACAAGTTAGCTTTATCGTGACATTAACATAACCACAGGCGCTGTCACCAGATGATGAGTTAGTTTACCATGACATTAGCCACGTTTACATGGACACTTTTTTTAAGTCCGATTGAATTTAATCAGATTAAAAGAACCCACCCGAACTGTTTACACGAGCGTCAAATAAAGAGATCCGGGTTTGGTCCACGTTTGCATGTTCCAGTCATTTAATCCGATCGTACATTATTTTGACAAGCGCTGTGGTAGGGCTAGGCTACTTTTCTTGCACAGAAAAAGAGAAAATGCTCTGTCTGAATCTAAGAGGCTTCCTTTCTCCTTGTTTGTCCCGCCTCCGTCACGCGATTAAAAAGTCTCTCGTTTATTTACCTCAGAATCGCCGACCTGAACAGTCCCGCCTCTGTTGCCGCCCATTTATTTACATTTGAGCCTGGCTCATTTTTGTTCACTGCTGCACCTGAGGTAAACTCACTCAACTGGGGTGCTTGGCTACTAGCTAGTAGCTACCTGCCGCGAGCTCACGCACATGCGCAGGAACAAGGGAAGTGTTCTAATAATGGGTTTGCCTGTTTACACGAGTAATTTCCTCGATCAATCGGATTAAAAGAAAGGTCTAAACCACCTCTTTTAATCGGATTGAAAATTTGATCGGATTCATTCAAATCCGATTACTGAACCGTTTACATGAGACGTTTTTAATCGGTTTCCTTAATTAATCAGATTAAAAGTGAAAAATATGTGTCCATGTAAACGGGCCTACTGACATAAAAGTAATTATCTTGAGTTAGTTTCATTGTGATGTTGACCTGACTAAAGTCGTTCTCTTGAGATCACAAGTTAGTTATGATGTTGACATAACGAACGTTTTCTCAAGATCATGAGTTAATTTTATTGTGACACATTGAATAACGAAAGGCTGTCACGCGCACAACCTCTCGCGGCCGATAGTAGGACCCGGAAGTGGTTGGTCGCGGGACTAAGCGTATAAAAGGAGTCATTTCCTCACGGCGCATCGCTCTGCCCTTGAGTCACCCGGCCCACCTTTCCAAACCAGTTGGCATCAACTGTGAGTACTCTCAGTTATTGGGTTCATCTCTTTGATAGAGTGTGTGTTGCTAGAACGTGGATTTATTGTGAAAATCCTTGCTCTTCGTGTAAGAGCGTTCTTAAATCAACTCACAACCCTACCTTTGGGTTAACCACCACGCTACACGGGCTAACGGCTAACGAGTAGCAGTTTGCTAAATCCTAACCTGATCACTGGCGAACTGTGAAAGTGAGGCATTCGGTTCAAATCCTGACCAGATCCCTGTCCGAATCGCGAAGCAGTCCGACAGCCGCCTAACCCGGCCGCCGGAAGATTGTTAACGTCTGTCTTTCATGTCATATCCTAACCAGATCCCTCACAAAGGCATTCTCTTGAGGTCACAAGTTAATTATCTGGACTTAACAAAGGTCACAGATTCTTGCTTCCATCTTGATCAACTCCGACTCCACCCTTCGACTCCATCTGGGAGCTGCCAAAAGTATGGCGTGATGCAATGAAAGGGCACAGTAGCCAATTAGATGCCACTTCTGCCAGTTCAACACGATGACAGCACCTGCTAGTTGAAGAGAGCCGTCTTTGTGAAGAGAGAAAATCACAGTATTTTGTGTAATGTCCTGTCTGGTCTTTTTAGTGAATTCTGATGTATTTCAGTTTTATTTTGGGCTCATTGTCACCAGAGACGTTTAGAGGACGCGATGCAGCCACTTGTCAACCTTCAGACAATTTTAGGATTTGTTCTCTCTTTCTCTCCATCCCTTCATCCCTCTAAGTGGCTGGAACTGCCGCAGGCCAACTATCACAGAGCATATGAGCGATGAAAACAGAGGAAAATTGTGAGCATTGGAGGTGAACGTGGCTCTCCCTCTGCCCTCCTGTAAGTACCTTCACTGGAAAATCCTTCATGTGTTCCTCTTCCCTTGGCGTATTCCACAGAGAAATCCTCTGTCTCTGCCCTATTTTACTTTTTTTCCCCCAAACTGAGACAAAAGGCTGACACTGAAACTCACGCTGCCGACCTGCTTCCCTCTGGACTGACCACATGTAAATGTTCACATAGATAAGCATTTCCCGTAAATAAACTGTATGCTGTTCTGCTGTATCTTAAAATCTCGTCAAATCATGTCAAGATGAAATATTATTTTTATTATGTTTATTTCTTGAGAGAAAATTCTTCTTAGATTGACATCTAGTTAGGGCATAGCGAAAATCATTATCTCAATATCACAAGTTACTTTTATCGTGATATTGACAATAAAAATCCAAAATCTCAGATAACGTTTGAGATCGCATGATGACACTGTCTCAAGATCACCATCTATCTTGACATTTTTTTGGAAAGATTCTTCACTTGTCACATACATAGTTACAGTGAAATTTACCCTGAAACGTTCTAAGACTGTGCAAATAAAAGAAAATAGAAATTAAGTTTACAGGTTAAGAATTTTACAGTAAACTAAAACTTAAACTAAAGAGTAAGAATAAAATCTAACATAAAATTTAGAAAATAGAAAAATCTTCTTACGAGGTTTATACGAGGTAGAAATGATGTACTGAAATTGTGTTAAATTGAATTAAAATGAAGATTTTATTGTGATGATGATAAAATGTTAATTTTGTCAAGACGAAAACCTAGATCACAACTTAATGTCCTTTTATTCTTAGGAAAACAACTTTTGTTGTCTCGACTGGAAGGTCGCCTGTTCAAGTGCCGGACCAGTAAAAGGTACCACTGAAGTACTTGTGAGCAAGGTAAAAGAGTACTCGAGTCAGCTCACAGTTTGGGTGTGTATTGGGGGATGTGGGAGTCTAATGACTTTTTGGTAAAATATTTTTTGCATCAGTATCGGGCCTCGGATGAAGTCGTATCGGTCGACCGCAGTTCCGTCTCGTTCTGCTTTAAAAGCGAACTCTCAGTAGGCAGCATGTTTTGGACGTATAATAAAACCCCTCCGACCCACACGCTCGCCCGTAAGTGCTCTCCAAGCTGGAAAAACATCACTTTATTGACTGTCTGCAAGCGCTTCAGCTCTCATCTCGACCGCCATCGCCATCAATTTATTTTATTTTTATTTTATATAATCCGTAGATTTCAGCAGTCTGGAGATGCGACAATAATAGGATGCGATCCACACCGGTGACAGAAATGGATTATAACGCCGGCAGGTATTTTTAGAGCTCGAAACGTTGACTAACTTTACTCCTGCGCACTTATCAGCGCTCGCCCGTTGCCGCCGTGAATTTTAAAGGCGTTTTAATCCTCTTAAATCTCTGCCACATGCGATACGTCGAGCCGCCCGCTGGAGCCGAATCAAGCCGCCTGTTTTTCAGACGCAATTCAGACTCGTTTTGAAAAAGTAGAAGGGCCGGGTTGAGACCCCGAAGATCCCGGAGATTACTCAGATGTCTCTTTGGGCAATGTCTGGACCGTCTCGACTCTGCACCCCCCTGAGAATGGGACATTCGACGAGGGTCAAAACACTCTATCTGGGCCACGGTGGGATTAGCGAGCGAGACAGAGCCAGGAGCCGGAGTGAAAGGGATTCTGGGAGTACTGACACACCACTTTCTCAAAGATCTCAGATTCATGGCTGAGACGACGACGAGAGACGAGGAAATGAACTGAGAACTGGAAAAAGGAAAAAGGAGATCAGTCCCTTGACTTTGAAAAATATTCTCCAAAAATGTGCAATTCAGCATTAATCGCAAGTGTTTATTATAAAAAAAGTGTTTAAAGTGTTTAAAATGTATATTTTTTTAATGTATATTTTGTATTTTACTTATTTATTGTTTATTCCATGTGCCTTATTTGTGACACTGCCTTATTTGTTCTCTGTTCTGTTAATCTTTGTTCTTGTTCTCTGTTCTCTGCACTGAAAAAAACCTGGAGCCACGTCGTCTCGTCTCTCTATGTATCTGTACAGTATATAGCAGAGATGACAATAAAGTTGACTTTGACTTTGACTTGACTTTGACTAAAACCCAACTACAGAGATGGGAAGTAAGGACATACAAACACCTTGTTATTTTATTTTATTTATTTATTTTTTTATTTCACAACAAATGAAACAAAACAAACAAAACCTCAACAAACTCAACATGTTCAATGGAGCACATACCAAATCAAATTAAATGTCATGAAGTCAAGCAATGAACACAAGAACGAATGAAAAAATAAAATGAAAATAGATGGGACAAATATAATAAAATGCATTTTGAAAAAAAAGTGGAAGTAAGATTAAACGGGGGGGATAAAAGGGAGTATGAAGAAGTATAAAACTTATAGTTACTGTCTTAGGTAGAATTTTTGGGTATCTGTACTTTACTTGACTATTGCTTTAGATTTTTAGCTTGAATATCTGTACTTTCTACTCCTCACATGTTCAAATCAGGCTCGTTCCTCTTGTTTGGTTTCATTTAAATGAGGTTTATTATTTTGCCTCATGTTACCTGTTCCGTATCAATAATGTGCTCCGTCCAGACAACTTGACTGATCGGTTGTGGCTTAAAAACATAGTAAACTCACACAGAAAAGACAATCCCATTGGTGTACTGGTCTTTGCACATGACGCACAACACGACAGTCACGATAAAGCGAGAGAGAGAATAAGAAGCTAAAAGCAGGCGGCAACTCGGTGGGAAATGATGTGGTGATTGCGGTGCAGAAAGAAGCTCAGCTCCACCAAGTTCACTTCAGTTGAGTTGAGTTTATTTCTACAGCGCTCTTTACAGCTCTATAATATTTGTTGTATGATGTATTGAGGATAGAGGTGATCATCATGTATAATGATGGTAATGACCAGTGCAGCTTTATGTATCATGTGGCTTTATTTTGCTCTGCTTGCGCTCTACATAGCGCTTGGACATGGAGTCCAGTCAGCTTTGCCCTAAAATGCTGCTTTTGTCCTTCACAAGGGAACTTCATACTTTATATTTTAAGTATGTTTTAGAGCCTGTACTTTACACTTTAACTTGAGTAGAGAAGTCGAGTCAATATTTTAACTTTTACTAGAGTCCCTTTAAACACATGTGTCTACACGTCTACTTGAGTGAAGAATGTTTGGACTTTTCACACCTTTGCTGCAGTAGGGATGCAGCACCGATCCCATAATGTTGTTTAGGAAATTATAATATATCTACATAATTAGGGGGCCATGCGGTGGAACACTGCGTCGTACCCTACTGGAATCGTGCTGATTTTTTTTTTTTTTCTGCACTAAAACGCGTTGTGGAGAAAAAACTGTAAGACCTACAGCTTTGAAATTTGGCAGGTAGGTCCAGTACCCCACCCACTACTCAGGCACAAGAAATTGCACCAAAATAAGCTATTTTGCGATTTTCCAAAAAAAATTGCATTTTTTCAAATAATTTTTGAACCCCATTTCCAATTCTCAAAAATCTTATGTCATCTTATTCCATGGTTTAAGACAATTTTTTAGACCCTCACATCTATTTCTGCCTTATTTAATTTTTCGCTAATTTGCATAAAATGAAAACCCAACTTTTTCGAACTAGTCCCTGGATTTTTGTCCAATCTGCATGCAACTGGTATCATTTGAATCCCAAGACACTCTTCTTTAATTATTATCGAGCACATTTTTAATTTAAGTCTTCATTTGACTGTAATATGCAAATGTAATAGCGTGGTGGGCTACAGCTTTGAAATTTGGCAGGTAGGTCTGGTACCCCTCCCACTACTCAGGCACAAAAGAATTGCACCACTCTGCCAGTTGGTGGCGCTATAATAAGCTATTTTGCGTTTTGCCCAATAAGTTTTGAACCGTAGCACCCTAGGTAAAAGGATGAAACGTGTCATATTTCAACGTCGGTCCACTTCAATTCATCAAAAACTGATAAAGCTGCAAACTGCATGGCCCCCGTAATCACTGCTTGCAGTTATATTTTTATATGTGTGATTGATTTACTGTGGTGTGTTGGCGCCTGCCCAGGTTTGGTCCCCGCCTTTCGTCTGTAGTTCCCGGGATAGGCTCCAGTCCCTGCCACCCTTATAGGGATTAAGTGATTCAGAGAATGAATGAATGAATGAATATATTGATTTACATTGATATTTTGTGTAAATGTGAATACATTGATGTATCCATGTATCAGTGTATTTGTATTGATATATTTTATATATATGAAGAAATTTTTTATGTGAATTTATTGCATAGCATTGTAATTGTTTGTTTTTTATGCTTTTTATTATTAATTACAAAAACATACATTACTACATACTGTAATATTTAATCTAACATCTGTATTTGCTGAAATCTCCGCCGTTACGTAACTCTTTGGGTCTGTATCTGCTCTGTAAGCTTCCCGAACTCCGGCTAATTGAGGAGTGATTATTCCGGCGCGAGCCGAGAGAGATGGCGTGATATAACAGCTGTTTTTCCACTAACGCCGGATATTCGGGGACGAAGCGGTGGCCTCACTTCACTGCCTGCATAATGATGTTTGGGGCGAAACTCGGCCGATTTGTCACTCGTCCCCTCGCTTCGACGTCTCTCTCGCCTTGGCCCGAGCTTATTTTTAATCACGAACACCAATCATTATCTCAATCTGACTCCGGAACACAGTTTTCACCTTTGAAATCCTCTTCGGCACATCGAGGTCAACATCTCATTAACCAAAACAGTGTGTCAGACTCATGTTTTACAAAAATACACAGTATGTCTGCACAAAGGCCCAAAATAGAGTGCACTACAAGAAGTTAGACACCTACATATAAAACCACATATAGTCAATGCAAAACATCTGGCGAATAAATACTGATGCATGCAAATCAGTTCATATATGGTCAAGGCTAAATATAACATGAACAGTATTAAAGCATACAAATTCAGCCGAAAACAGTTACAATGCCAAAGCCCAAAATTTGCAGTTTTTATCTAAAATGATAATGTATGCTTAAAATGACAATATCCTTCACCGTTAATGTGCTTGTGATGCATAATAATTTGATTCTGAATGGCACAATGAAATAATTTTGGAATTTACTGAAGTTGACTGTGTGCCGACTTATGATCTGACTTTTATATCACTAACACGTCAGGCTTTCTGTCTTATATTTGCATGTTTAAATGAATAGTCTGTCGTTTTTAAGTGCATTTTAAGTGTTTGATATGGCTTAAGAAAATCATCTCATTTTTCATTCCCATTCTCTGATCAATTAAATATGATTATGCCTCTCTCTTAAATTCCGGAGATCAATAATGTCTCCTACTTAAGGCTGGCCCGGGGGCCGGTGCAGTCTCGCATAACCAGATAATTACTACTTTCACATTAAGTTGGTTGGAGCTGCAGCTCCTCTCAGCTTGTCAGCTTTTAACAAAACCATATTGTTATGGGTTTGCATTGTTTTTCCTTGAGCACAAAATGTTTTGGTGTGAGCACATTTTTTTCCCACATGAGCATGAGACATTTTTGAGTGAGTGCAAGACGTTTTTGTGAGCGCATGAGGTTTTTTACCTGAAAATAAGACATTTTTGAGGGAGCACATTGTTTTCCATGAGCACAATATGTTTTTGCATGTGCGTGAGATCTTTCTGTGTGGGCATTAAACAATTTTGAGTGAACACCAGCCATTTTCATGGGGAGAGGTTGTTACACGTCAGCATGAGACATTTTTGAGTGAGCACAAATAATTTTTGTGTGCACATGAGATGTTTCTACATGAGCATGTGATGTTTTTGAGTGACCACATTTAAGCATGTTGTTTTTGCACATGAGCATGTGACGTTTTCATGTTACCACAGCAAGTTTTC
Source organism: Distichodus sexfasciatus (assembly GCA_032718565.1). NCBI lineage: Eukaryota > Metazoa > Chordata > Actinopteri > Characiformes > Distichodontidae > Distichodus > Distichodus sexfasciatus. The sequence goes on along the minus strand of JAVGVS010000196.1, from coordinate 800,487 downwards.
CATGAGCACAAAATTTGTGTGTGCGTGAGATGTTTTTGCACAAGCATGAGAAGTTTGTTTTACTATGAGACATTTTTCATATAAGCACATGAACATGACAAAACACTGCATCATTACGAAAGAATATTTGCATGTATAAACAATATATGCTTAAATTTAATGTCGACAGCTACGTTTTGTCTGTAGTGGAGCTGAGATACTTTTAATCACAAGCAGCTTGGAGCTTGACAAGTTACTGTTTAAAAGTATCATCCCCAACACTGGCAGCACTAAAAGTGAGACGATTATCTTTCTTGCTGCGACTCCAACCAGACAAACTGCGCCTTTGTATAAAATCTGGTCCGATCATTTGTGGATAAGAGAGCAAATCGCATATTTATCCGTGCAATCAGTCCGATCGGCTTGATGTCAAATCTCATTTGCCTGCAGATATTTCAGACCCGGGAAGCCGCAACGCGTCCTGCGGCGCCTGGAACCGACAGCTCGGCGCTAATGTCGTCGTGGCGACGGCGAATCATCGAATTACGCCCCTTAAGAGGACATTTCCACGGCGATGCGCTCTAGCGACTCGCCGAACGGGAGCACGACTGCCGTTAAAGCGCGAGTCTTTAGCCATAAATCTAAAATAAGTCAGCAGATAAAAAGCCAGGCGATGCCTAATGGCCTTATTGACGGCTCCCATTTGCACCTTATCACCGTTTTCACAAAAGTCGCACTCCAGATAGCATCGGCTGGGCCTGAGTGTGTGTGTGTGTGTAGCTATGCAGGGCATTAGTTTACATAACCACTAAAGGCACAATCGGGGGAAAAAACAGTGTGTCATGTTAAAAGCATCAATCCATGAGGCATTTTTGTGTTACCGTAAATGTTACCACGTGAGAATGAGAAAATTTCACATGCACGCAGCTGATTTTTTGCGTGAGCGCTACATGTTGCATGAGTGAGTGTGAGTTGTTTATGTGTAAAAATAAGGCGTTTTTTGGTGAGCAGGAGATATTTTTACATAAGCAACAGATATTATTTTTGTGAGCATGAGATGTTTTTTCATGTGAGCACAAGATGTTTTCATGGGGACAAGAGATTTTTGCATGCTCACAACATTTCACACGACCACTGCGTACTTTCATGCAAACTTATGATTTTTTCATTTGAGCATGAGAATTTTGGAGTTGTGAGGAATAACAGCAGCCGGCTCACTGTCGTCTCCCGCTGCCGAGTCCAAACCGGGCCGTTAGCTGTGAGCTCGGCTGCGTTGGTGGCGCACGTTAGCCATCGCTCTCGCAGGAGAAATTCTGGGGATTGGAATAAATCCAGTGTGCGTCCCCCGCGGCTTCGGCTTTGCGCTGAGCAGCCTCGACGCCCCGTGGCGCTGCGTGAGCCGATGCTATTACAGAAGAGAGCGCTCGCAAAGCGGGATTGTAGAGTCGAGATACTGATTCCCCCGTTCAGCAACGTACAGAGAAAAAGACAGCAGACGGAAATGATAACGGCGATCAGTGGCAGTGGTTGGGAGGAGTAACTTAGCTTAAATTAGCAAGACTACTGTGTTTTTCCACACTATATAGCTGTTTGTAAAAGACATAGTAACATTGTTTTGAAAGTAGCTTCACTATTGATCAACTATTTAAGCTACTTTTTAAACAATGTATCCATTTTGTTTGACAATTTGCTGTATAGTTTGGCAGAATGCTACAACGTTGCATTTAAACAGCTACTTTCAACTAGTAACCAATGTCGTTGGCAGTTTTGGAGAGTAGCTACTGGAAATTTAATTAGAAATGTTGACGTCACGTCTGTGCCGCCTCGGCCCCGCCCACTCCGATCCAGATTGCCAAAACCTGAGTTCATGTTTCACCATTCTGACTCGTAAGGTTGGGATTTTGTGCTAGTGACATCAGCTGTGTCTTGTTTGGTTTTTCCCGCCTGAGTTACAATTACATAACGGTTGCACGTCACCCTCACCGTAAGCCTTGTGCTTTGTGTATGTGTTACAGTTCTAAGAGAGAAAGAGCAATCCACAGCTGCAGGCCAATCTCGCGTCTTCATCGTTTTGAGACGCCACAAGAGAAAGACGCCAACCAGGAAGTTCAGTCAACTCGTGCTGACAAGTGTGGTTTCACTTTTGAGTGGCGATTCATCCACGAACTGCAGAGAGACTGAGCTAACCAGAGTGAGCCCGGCCGTGGTCAAGCCGCGTGAGTCACAACTCGTTGGAGTGTGTGTCTGCTTTCGAGTGGCGTTTCTTCTTCAAACTGCAGAGAGACTAACCGTTTGTGTGTTTTATGTTTATGTTTAAAAGCTACAATCCCGAACGTGACAGTTAATAATACAGCTCATTTTTTTGTAGCTCATCAGAGGAGAAGCTACTTGTAAAATCCTCAAGCTTTCGTAGTTACAAATTTTTTTCAGACAATCTTTTTCATGCATCATATCCACTTCAATGTATAGTTATTTACAGTCAAAGATCTGCTTTTTCTGTTATATCAGAAGCTGGAGTAAAACGTATTGTTAATAATTGTGACGAATGGAAGGTAAAGGCTGGGCAAATTGTGTTGTTATTTTTGAATTCACATATTAAGCTTGCAGAATTCCTAAATACGAGTTTTTCGGCACAAACTGCATGATCGTACATTTTAATGTAATTTATCTGATTGTGGCAAATGAGAACGCTTCGGCGCATATGTTAAACCCGGCGTTATTGTTGAGCATTTTGTGTGTGGCAGAATAATGCAGTAGAGATTCAAATCCATTGTGACAAGCTGGTAATAACACGGCCATCATCGCGTCTGAAATGATAATCTGAGTACGGGCGCATTTCATTAACATGTCCCGGCGGCCTAATGCGGCACGACCGCCCGCTTCGACTGGAGACAGTGAATATTGGAGGAGGAAGCGGTTATCCGTCACAGGCTGCTCCCAGACGATGGGATGAGATGGAGAGACGGTGTGTACTCGAGGCTGAGGCGGTTATCCATCATCTCGCCGACTCGCTCGGCTTTCCACTCGCCGCTCACACGTGTCATGGATGCTGCGCCACACTTATCGCAACAGAGCCCCGGCGGGACGGGGAGGCCAATCTCTCGGCCAAGAGAACCGTCGCCTCCAATAATGAGGGCAGCCAGAGAATAACAGCGGACCTCGCATCCCACGGGGCCATTCAACATGCATACGGGTGAGAGGTTATTTACGCCCGCGATGCCGTATGGCAGAGCGTTTAGTCAGAGATAAGCCAGAGGCCGGGAGAGGAGAGACCAAACCCAGTGTGAAGCAGTGGGGCTCAAATATCAGCTGCTGACTGAAACTATTCAGTGAAATAATCTGGGTTACTAACTGCACACTGACCACTTCACCAGAGGTGCTTTCCCACTGCACTGTGCGCTACACTGCCCTTCTGGAAGCGTGACGAAGGATAAGTGAAAGAACTCGCAGCGCTCTGCTGCTCCAAACCTCCATTCCAGGTCTTTAAGATTCCGAGTACCGGAACTATCTCATCCTTCATTCATTATCTGAACCACTTAATCTTTAACGGGGACGCGGTGACCAGAGCCTATCGCGGGATGCTGAACACTAGGTGAGGACCAACCCTGGAAGGGTGCCAACACACCGCAGGTGTCACACAAACACACTCACAACCACATCTTAATTTAACCCACAACCTATCAACCTATAGTGCATGCTCTTGGATTTGGGGGAGGAAACCAGAGCACCTAGTGAAAACCTATACAAACACAGGGAGAGCACACAAAATCCACACAGAAAGACCCCACGGCCGAACCGGGGATCAAACCCAGGCCTGTGGGGGCATCTGTGAGGAAACAGCGCTAACCACTGCCACCCTTTTGACCTATTTTGTCTATTTTGGGGCAGTTGGTAGTGTAATGGTGAAGGTGTTTGCCCCGTGATCGTCACTGATTGAAATCCCGGACCGGTAGCAGTACCACTAAAGTACACATGAGTAAGGTACCATCCCCAAGCACTGCTCCTTGGGCGCTGATAGGGCTGCCCAATGCTCTTTCACAGATAGGTCAAAGGTCACATTTGGTTGTGGTGCAGTGTGCTATGCTTTTATCAGAACCTCTTTCAGCATGTTTTTTAATTTGTGAAAGTGAGTGATTATTTGTCATTGTGAACACACCACAGCACAGCACGCAGTGCACCACAACCAAATGTGACCTCTGCATTTCACCTTGGGGACGCTTGGGGACGGTACCTTGCTCATGAGTACCTCAGTGATAACTTTACCGGCGAGTGCCAATGCCCTAACTGTTACGCCACCAACTTGCCCTATTTATCAGATTGATCAGATTGGTGTAGAAAATGACACTGTAAGAAAACTTTCTCAGTCATACTGATCAGCCACGTATCTATCCAGCACCATGTGGTGGAAAAACGCCTCAAGATCTCTTTAGATTCCATTTTCTCAACATCTGTCTCCACAAATTAACATTGCGTGGCAGCACTGGACCTGAATGACCAAATTTACGTATACGCCTGAACTCGTCATCACTGAGTGGGCGCAGAATTGTGAAAGAAGTTGTTAATTATGGAAAGTGTTTTTATTCAGTATTTAATTGCAGGTTATGATAGCGGGGCGTTCAAACGGTAACACCCCTGCCTACTCAGAACATTTGGATTCATTAATAAACAAGGACAACAATGAGTGATGACAAATTCAGTTGGTGGTGTAACGGTAGGGTGTTCGCCCCGCGATCAGAAGGTCGCAGGTTCAAATCCAGGGCCAGTAAAGTTACCACTGAGGTACTCATGAGCAAGGTACCGTCCCCAAGCACTGCTCCCCGGGTGCTGCCCTTGTTAGCTGCCCACTGCTCCTTCACGGATGGGTCAAACGCAGAGATCACATTTGGTTGTGGTGCACTGTGTGCTGTGCTGTGGTGTGTTCACAATGACAAATAATCACTCACTTTCATACAAATGTGCACCGACTACAGCTAGTCTGACACTGTTGACCAGTCTTGTTAATGGTGACATCTATATGGAGGGAGATGCATTTTGCTGAAAACTTGTTATTAACCGATTTGCTGTGAATTCATAAATATATGCATGTGCAAGTAACCTGGGTATTTGTAATATGCAGTGGAGGCACCTGTGTGTATTTCAAATTATGGTTTTATTAATGAAGTGGACAGTGTTGGTGTTCCAACTACAGTGACAGGGTAAAAAACTAACAGTAAAAAATTTATTCCCAAGTAATAAGGCAAGATTTTCATGTTGGTGTTCGTTATTAATCACATAATCGAGGCATCATGATGCAGACCCAGACAATTTTTAACCGGTGTTCCCACGGCCCCCTGGTGGACCGTGGCGGCACTGCAGGCGGTCTGTAATATGCAATTCAGTCTCACTACTGAAATCACTTTAAAAACATCAACCCATTTCCAGATGGTTTAAGCATCTTTATGAATAGTGATTTTAATGCAAATATCTAAAAAGTTACACACACAGACACATAGCGGACAGCTGCTAAGTCTGAGTCGTGGGACAAAACCAGTTGAAAACACCTGGATTATATCATAACGACATTGTTTTGTGATTTTCGGGCTAAAAATTCTAGTTAAAAAAGTAATTCTAGTAACTATGGCTGCCCAATCTGCATATAATATGAAGTAATATGGAAGAAATGATTGGATGCATCGAGATATTGTATCAAATCAAATGGTTTACCAGATAATTGAATCGAATCATGAGACCAGTGAATGTTCACACCTGTAGTGTCCATACAGGACAGAGGATAAAGAAAGTCTTGGAGAGGAGGCGCCTTCATGCGTAAAAGTAGAGTTCCCTTTAACAACCTCACCTCATGTTACCTCAACCTCCACTCCCCCCCTTGGAGCCTGCATGAGCAGCTCTGATTCACTCACCATGCTGATTCATGGTACTGACGCTGCTAACCTGGAATCGGCCTTAAATAAACACCAGCACTGGCAGAGAGCCTGAACTATCCAGGAAAGCGTTCTCGTGAATTCCTTTTCTGTGCTTTGATATTTAGGGCTTGTATCCACCAAACACGGTCAAACCCTCACTTATAGAGCGCTTTCTCACGGCTTTTTTTGCTCTTCTCTCAGTGCTTGTTGACATTGGTCGTTGAGCCGACACAAAAGAGATAATCTTTACAATGGAGAGAAATGGCGTCTTGGCATTAGCGGCAACATTTGAGCTAGTTAGCTTCTGCAGCTGCTCCAGATATGCTGCCATTGTTGTTAGAGAGTTCTTGACTGTGTATGTCCCGCCCCTTCTTCGATTTTCATTGACTAGCAAGGGAGAAGTGACATTGACGAGCCCAGTGCTGTTGTAATAATTAGATGGATTTCAACATGAAGCACTCTAGGCTCTGCGGTAAAAGAATGTCTCCACTGGCGTTAGCGCTCAGAACGCTGAAGCTCAGAGGACTTTATTAAAAGTAGGCAATCTCAGCACAATAAACGCGTTTGGTGGACACAGACCCTTACGTGAATTGTCATTAATTGTGATTGTCATTGTGAACCACAGCACAGGAAAATGTCCTCTGTATTTGACCCATCCGTGAACAAGCAGTGGGCACCTTTGCCAGCGACTGGGGAGCAGTTTTTGGTGACGTACCTTGGCTCGTGAGTTCCTCAGTGGTACCTTTACCAGTCCAGGACTTGAACCAGCAACCTTCTAAACATGAGCCAAGTCCATAACCGTTACGCTACCAGCTCCCCCTACTTAAAAGTAGTTTACTTAAATCTTGTGTACTGCTTGAAGATTTTGGCCTTATGTTTTAAAAACGTATTACTGGAGTTCGACAGAAAGGCGGTTTGTCTGTGCGACGAGGCGCCTGGTTCCTGGTAAGGCATTCTGTTCTGAGTGATGCAGGGAAACCAGCAGGTGAAAGGACGGCAGGTTTATAATCGGTTATTGATGTTCCAGCAGCGAGGGCTGGAGTAAAATAGCGTATCCCCCCCATCTCAAATCTATAAACGTCTGATAGGGGCATTTTTTATCTACTATGGGCGCTTGTTACTATCAGCATTGTCTAGGACAAGCAATTCAATCTGTGTGTGTGTGTGTGTGTGTGTTCACACGAGTATTAGTGTGTGTGTGTGAGTTATAGTGTGTGTAAGTACCTCATTCTTCCCCTCTTCCATGGTTTATCTGTAATCTTGAGCGATTACCTCGCTATCGTCGGTGTGCAGCAGCAGACATTAGCCAGAGCTGTGGCCATCAGTAACCGTGCTTCTACACTTTCATTAGCCACTGGAGCTAACACAGCAATTCATTTCCTCCTGCTTCACTTCCTGGAGGCCCTGAGAGCGTTCCCGAGCAGCTGCGTGTTCCACAAGAACCAGGAGAGAACGAAGGAGGCAGATCTGGAGGATGTCTTTGGTGTGATACAGAAAATAACAGCATCCAACGTTGGGCTAAACATTTACATTTACATTAACAAACTTTATCCAGCTCTCATGCAGCATGTATTGGGCTCCTTTTCTCTGACTCTTATACAGCATTTAGTGTTTATTTAATTCCTATACTTTATTAGTTAGATTCTAATCCAGCATTTAGCATTTCTCACACACTGGACCAGAATTAATCAGACTTCAGTCATTTTTCAGTCCCTTATCCAGCAGTAATTAGACTCTAATCCAGCATTTAGTCATTTTCAGCATTTGTCCGGCCAGCATTTAGCATTTGTCACACACTGATTCAGCTTTTATCAGACTCTTGTCCAGCATTTATCAGAACTTCTTCCGGAATTTATCAGACTCTGATTCGGCACTCATCTGAATCTTATCTAGCATTCAGAATTTGTCGCAATAGTCATATGAACCTCTTCCAGCATTTATCAGACTTCTAACCATCATTTTTGAGTCTCTTATCCAGCAGAAATTAGATTCTTATCCGGCATTCATCAGACTCTAATCCAGAATTCATCAGAACTTCTTCTACCATTCATCACACTCTTATCCAGTATTTATCAGACTCCAGAATTTAGCATTTGTCACACTCTGATTCTGCATTTATTGAACTCTTTATCAGACTATGTTCCAGAATTTGTCAAAACTTGTTCCACCATTTATCAGACTCTGGTTTAGCATTCATCAGATTTAACCCAGCATTTGTCAGTAATTTTTCAGCATTTGTCCGACTCTGCCCAGCATTTAGCATTCAGCATTTTTTGGCCACTTTATCAGACTTTTATCCAGCATTTATCAGGCTCTAATCCAGCATTTATTTGATTCTTTTCCAGTATTCAGCATTAATCTGGTTGTTATACAGTACCTCCTTCCTATCAGACCTTTACTTTAGGCATGTGTAGCGAGCAGGTGCTTGATGATCTTGTGGAGATGTTTGCAACATATTTAGTTAGACACTTGTTTCCTGACTTGAAACCAACTTGTCACCCAGAGCAGCTCTTCTCATAGTTAGAGTTTGATTTCAAAGAACAAGTTTCACACTTTCACTGGCATTGCCCCAAAAACCTGACAGCTCATTATTCAGTCTGATTTTTCTGATGCTTATTTATTTATTTATCCTATTGATAAATAAATCATTTCATAAAGCCAATGTCATTTTAATAAGTGCATTATTACCTGTTCTTCAATCTAAGAGGGTTATTCATTAGCAGCGAGCTTTGAGCTCAGTGGAACGCAGTGTAAGAATTAAACATCTGCTCAGAACAAACTGAAATAAAAAAACATTTTTAATCCTTGATTAAATGGTTGTATTTGGTGATGTCTGGTGGAAAGATCAGGATGGATTTTAATTTGGTTCATGATGATGATGTGCTGCTTATTGTTGATTTTGACGCTGAAGTCAGTGGAATTAAATGATTGTGAACACAGCACAGAAAACAGTGCATCACAACAAAATGTGACCTCTGCACTCCGTGAAGGACGAGCTTTACGGCAGCGCCCGAGGAGCAGTGCTTAGGGACGGTACCTTGCTGGTGGTACCTTTACCGCGCTGGACCTTCCAATCACTGGGCCTAATTTCTACTAACTCCCCCTGACCGCTGCCTTTTACCTGTCTGTGAATGAACTGTGGGACGCTTTGGCAGCACCTGGGGGGCAGTGCCTGGGCACGGAACCTTGCTCATGAATACCACAGTGGTACCTTTACCTGTCTGGGACTAGAACCTGTGACCTTCCGATCACATGGCCAACATGGGGATTAACTTCTACCAACTGCCACTGACCTCTGCCTTTTATCTGTCTGTGATTGAACAGTGGGACGCTTTGACGTTTACAGGCCAACTCCTTAACCGTTACGCTACCAACTTCCCCAACTGTCGAGTGTCTGGTTCAAACTGTTTTTATTCTCACCAAACAGGTGAAACTTAAATAAGTGAGCAGCTCCCACTAAGTTGGCGAGTTAATGCTTATCACGCGAAACTGAATTTAATTGGAGCCGTTCTGATGAAAGTGTGTCCCTTTGACACGGGCCAAGCTAATTAGAGGAGGATTGTTAGGAGTTTGCGAGGAGAGTTGCGGAGAGCTGAGGAGCCGTAACGAGCGTTAACGCGGCGTCTGAAGAGCTAAAACAGAGACAGAGAGAGCAGAGAAGGGAAGATTAAAGGAGCGAGGCGGTAATCCAGGGACTGATGAAAGAGGGCAGCGCTGGGGCAGAGATTCCTTTGTCCTATCACACAATCAGCAATCAGGTCTTAAAGTCAGGAGCCTCTGACAGCAGGGACGCCGAAAAGCAGGAGACAAAAAGTTTAACACTGAAGAGCATGATTACACAGCTCCAAAACTCATGCCCTGCCCTGTGAGGAGATTCACAAACGAGACTCGTGACCCCAAAAAACGGGTTGCTGTAAAAGAAAAATAACAGGGTTGTTCCTTTTGGGAGGGTAACCAGTGCATTAGGCGGTGTCGGGGAGTAGCTAGCTAAAATTAAATTAGCAATGTTCTGAAAATAACTAAAAAAATTATCTTGTCACTAGTGAAGCTACTAGACTACGAGCATTTGGAGTTCGAACAATTTTCTTTGCCAAACTTGAACTTGGAGTACGAAAACATCTTGGAAGGCAATTAACAATAGTGATGTAGAGAAATACTACATTGTTACGCAAAAATACAGTTTTTCTCTCATTATAAAGACAGCTATTTTCAAGTAGTAGGTGTTGAATTGGCAGAAGTGGCACCTGATTGGCTACCGTGTCATACTCTCATTGCATCACAGAGCTCTTGGCAGCTGCAGAGTCCACGTTGGCCAAGATGCACCTTGAATGTATTTAACCATTTTTTCGATGTAGCTTGTAGTGTAGTAATGACTATATTACTATAATAAACAGGAGCTTGTAGTAGAGTTTAGATATTAATCACAGTACCCTCAAAAAGCTACCGTTTTAAAGTAGCCTTCCCAACATGGCTGCTTGCTTTGGATCGTTTCACAAGCTAGCTAAGGAATCAAGTCAACTCTCAAACATTTGGAAATCAAAGAAAATGTGATCAATCAAAATAATTTCACATTGATTTCAAGATTTGATTCCAATCTGTAATTTTGTTGATTGACACCTCCAAACAAAGAATTTCAGTGAAACTGCAATGAAACTTTTCCCTGCTACAGCGGCTGCTTGAAGTTGGCATGAGATCATTTGAGTTGATATTTCTGAGTTTGTTGTGTTTTTCCGGATGTGTATCCACCCTCGACGTCCTCGACCCGCAACCCGAGCCGTCATCGTTCCTCGCCGCCCGGAATACGCACGCTCTCCGTTATTCGGCTGTCAGGCCTGTACTTTCCCGTACAATGTTTAAAATTGTAATTATGCTGCAGATGATTGTAATTATGGAGAGCACAAAGTGAGAGGATTATTGTAGTGGAAATTAGCCAAGACGTGCGCATATTCCGAGCAATCACGCAACAGAACAGGGAACAGAACAGGTAATTTGCATAATACATGGGCATAATTGAGAAGAAAGTTATTTTCGATCGTACGTTCCACCCCCTTTTTATACAGTCGGTGAGAAATTTCGAAAATAGATGGAAAACAGGTACATGGTTCCGCCTCTGACACTTGGGTAGTGTTTGAGAAAAAGATGCAACACAGAAATACACACCATACCATTAGAGCCTTAAACAGATGAGTCTGTACTCTCAAAATAGTATCTGTAAAAATATGAAAACGAATGAACAAATGGTACATGGACTTGGTCTTCAAATCTTTTGGTTTAAGTTTAGCTCCATACTTTGGCAGCAACAACACATGTACTTTAAAAACATATTGTCTTGTCACTGCATATTTACAAGGTTTCTACAGTTTATACTTTAGGACTCAGAGCAAATGTAACCCAACAAAGTTGGTCCTCGTCCAGAATGGAAACCTGTATGTGTGTGTTCATCAGTGTTGGGCACGTACCTTTAAAAAAGTAATTAGTTATAGTTACTAGTTACTTCTCACAAATAGTAACTGAGTTACATCATTATAAAAGTAACTAATTACCAGGCAAAGTAACTATTGCGTTACTTAAAAAAAAGCTAATTTAATATAACTATAAAATAAATATAAAACATTGTACACTAATCTACACTATTTTAATGTGTTGTCACTGACGCAGAGAGACTCTTTTTTCCTGGGCATAAGTTGCACGTTACATAAACATTTTTGCCTTTCACTTCAGCGAGGGAAAAGTAGTGCTTATACTTCCAGTTTGCAAAAGCTACCTTTGAACTTGTTGGACTTGCCATCGTTGTGACTCCTGGATGTTGGTGTGTGCGACTGACCGTGCGTGTGCTTGTGTGTGAACACCCCACTACTCTGCCTCTGATTGGCAAACAATGGAAATTTACTCAATCTAAGCCAGTCATCGCGTTCTCAGTTCCACCACGTTTACAGACACACCAATCATCATCACTGGGTATGTGTCCGGCCCCGGCCCCGAACACACACAAACACACACACCCCGGAGAAAGAGAGGTCCTATGGCTGAGAGAGACGCTGCTCACATGAAAACCGCTTCAGTGTTCTCACTTACAGTAACGCGCATTTTATTGTCAGTAACGGTAACGGCGTTGTAACGGGGGAAACAGTAATTCGTTTGATTACTTGTTACTGAAAAAAGTATCGCCGTTAGTAACACCGTTTATTTATAGCGCCGTTATTCCCATCACTGGTGTTCACGTGTGTGTATGTGTGCAAGCTTGTGTGTGTTTGTCTGTTTGTAAGCCTATACCACTAGAACTTTTGAAAGAACGTTGGTCCTCATTCAACACCAGAAACCAGTGTGTGTGTGTGCGTATTCATGCAAGCTTGGGATTGTGTGTGTGTGTGTGTGTGTGTGTGTGTGTGTTTCTGTGTGTATGTGCGCTCCTACACCTCTAGAACTTTTTAAAAGACTGGTCCCCACAAGTGACTATCAGAAATTTGCTCCTTAACCAACATGTAAACCAGTATTTGTGTGTGCGCGTGCAACCATATGTGCATGCAAGAGTGTGTGTGTGTGTGTGTGTGTGTGTGTGTTTAGTATGTCCTCTCCAAAGCCTCCAGCAGACTAAATAAGGCAGCACAGTCGGAGTTGAATCCCAGCAGCTGAGCTCTATGCAGCAGGGCAGAGGTTTGGTGTCCTAATGATGATGGGTTTCTGCTTCTGTGCTGATCACCGCCATGCCCGTTTGTCACCCTGTGGGAGCGTTGAGCAGATACACACGCAATCACACGTACACACTCACACACTCGCAGTGTGAAGGCACACGGGCCACTGCTGGCATCCCGGGTCACGGCAGGGTCTCTTCTGCAGCTACCACTGATGTCTCCTACTGATGTCAATTACAGCGCTGAAAGGTTGTGAGAGTCACTCGACCTCGTCTATACCTTCCTCGGGTGAGATGAGAGGAGTCCAGCTCGATGCAGGTCACTCTCACCCCACACGCTGTGTTTGTGTTCTGTTAAAGCTTACAACCATCGCTCAGTATTGTTTGGTGTGTTTTAGAAACGCTGTGTGATGTGTTCTTATAAAACATGATCATTACTGTAGCCTTGCGTAGGGCTGGATATCGTTCAATTCGGTGCCAAATGGCTTAAAATGGTAAAAATGGTTTTTTCTTAGGCATTTTCCCACTCATGCTGCTATGTTTACCTGACACGCGAAACTTTTACAATTTTGTCATATCGCTATTGTCATCGTAAGATCGAACAATCCTAAATGGAAACATAAGTGATTATTAGTCACTGTGAACACAGCACACAGTTCACCACAACCAAATGTCACCTCTGCAAATGTGACCTTCAGCTTAATGATTTTTGCTTTTTTTTTTTTACAGTGTTCTCTATGTAACACTCACTTCCACATCAAAAATTGGAATATGTGTGTTTTATTTGAGTGTATAATCAGGACTTGGAAAAGGACCCAATATTTGTTTTTATTTATTTATTTAATTAGTTCATCAGCTAGTTAATTTACTTATATTTTGGTAACAAATCTAAGTTTTGGTTTCATCACTCCAGCGTCTGGGGTTCATGCCCTGCTTTGGATGCCTCACAAAAATTTGGAACAGTTGGTAATGTAATGGTTAGGGAGTTGGCCCTTGATTGGAAGGTCGTTGGTTCAGGTGCCGGACTGTTAAAGGTACTGCTGAGGGACTCACAAGCAAAGGTATTGTCTCCAAGCACTCTTCTCCAGTGCTGATAGAGCTGCACACTGCTCCTACCATGGATGAGTCAAATGCAGAGGTCACGTTTTGTTGTGGTGCACTGTGCTGTGTTCACAATGACAAATAATCACATTTCATTGCTCTTGCTCTCAGTAGTGTCATCTCTGTAAACGTTTGCTAACCTTTACCCAGTATTTTTGACCCCACACTCGCCTTTGTACATCTGCAGTTGTACTACACACCGCTGAGATAAATTCAGCACGTCTGTAAAAGCTGGCGAGGACTGCAGTTGACATCAGGGCTTTACTCAGACACCTGAGAAATTCCTCTACAACAATGAGGATTAACGATGATCGCTGCTGCTGCTCTGTAGCCGAGCTCAAAACGCTCCAACAACCATCATGATGCCCTTCATCTTCATTCCGAATAACCTTCCGACCTCCTGAGTTTGAGTGTTCGTTTTTCCTGTAAGAAGCCGAACCGAGTCGGCGGCGCTACACGGCGAGGCCGTCTCCATGGTAACCGGCGTGCTGTACTTTTTTTTTCTTGAATTTTATGGTTTAAAAGAGCCAAGACAAACGCTGTCCTGCAAGCTGGTGTTTAAAAAGCTGTGCAGGCCACAATTATGAGTAAATCACTTTTTCACTGGTGGATAATATGAAAATAACAGCTGTGGCTTTAAGCGCAAAGCGAACAAGAACAAGACTGATAAACTGCTGGTCAAAAATGGAAATTTAGAGAGGTTAAGAGTTGTTATTTTGTAGTGTGTCCACTAGAGGGCAACAGTCCAAATCCACAGCCAACATTTCTGTATTTTTAATTGATTTAAAGTCTAACGTTGTTACGCTTACATAGAACAAAATGCGGCACATTACTGTAATTTAGCACATTGAAGCTGTTTTCATTTGACCAGACTCTCTCAGACAGGTAACGGAAGGGTGTTCGCACCATGATCAGAAGGTCGCAGGTTCAAATCCAAGGTACCGTCCCCAAGCATTGCTGCCTATGTTAGCTGCCCATGTTAACTGCCCACTGCTCCTTCACGGGTGGTTCAAATGCAGAGCTCACATTTGGTTGTGGTGCAGTGTGTGCTGTGCTGTGGTGTGTTCACAACGACAAATAGCCACTCACTCACTCACTTTTACTCAGACACAGGAGTGGCAAGGTTTATTTTCTTGTCTGTGGCGGGTGAGGAGGGGGCGGGACAACCGAATAAGTGATGATGACTGGCTAAGCAAGAGTAAAATTTCACGGTAAACCAATCACATGCGGAGTTGGGCAGGCATTCGCACACAAACACACAAAGTCGCACAGTCGCTCACTCAAACGAGCAAGCACATGGCAAGACCAGAGAATTCAAAGGTAGCGTTTTTAAACTGAAAGTACAGACATTACTGCTCCCCTCACTGAGATAACAGGTAAAATGTACAGCATATGTGAAATGTACTGTGAAATGTGAGATGCGTTTAATGTTAAAATTATTTCATTACCACTTTGTTGCGTCAATATGGGAGAGGTGGGGCTCGAAAATTCCCCCTCAGTTTGAAGTGGTGAATGACAGAAAAGTTTGAGAACCACTGATGTAGACTGATGTATTGTTACACCTCTTGTTTTTATGACAAATACTTGTCTGAACTTTTTGGTTCATTTTTTAACATTTAAACTGCATTATGTGATGTTATTTAGTTTGAGTCATTCTCAAATTTTCAGATATGGAAATACAATGTTGGATTTAAAACTGCTAGTAAAGTTACACTGTTTACAGTTTGGATCAAACAGGAGTTCATACTAGCCTAAAAGAATTCTACATCATTTTCCCTCCCTCTCAGCACAAACGAGGCTTGCTCTTGCAGTGGCTTTTTTCGTGGCCACATTTTGCAATCTAGATCATGCATGTTTTAACAAAATTTCACCTTGCCATTTACAGCTGAAAAATAGGCTAACGCAGGCCCGGCCAGAGAGAGACTTAGAGGCGCGATGCTTTGTTGTCGACGGGGGAAAAACTCTCATCTGCACCTCAAAGAAGCGGGACGGAGGAAAACATTGTTATCTGTAACCTTGAGAGCTGCAGGATTCATCGGCGTAAAGAACGAAGCTCCTGCGTCCTAATGTGGACGGATGAGAGGGAGAGGATGATGGTTGTTTGAAGAATGTGCCTGCTGCGTCCAAATCAATTACACCACTCACAGCCTCCATCTCCATCCCCAAAACCAGCCGTAATCCAGAGACGGGGCTCCGAGAGAAATACCAGCTGAAGTCTGCATTCCTTTAGCTTTGTGTGTGTGTGTGTGTGTGTGTTTGAGTGAGTGTGTGTGTGTGTGTGTGTTCGAGTGTGTGTGCAGATTTTGCCTGAGTGCATGTGCCTGAGTGTGTTTATCTGTGTATGTGTGGTATTGTGTCTTAATCCATATATGTGTGTGTGCATGTGTTTGTATTTTTTTGCAGGTGCGTGTGCCTATGTGCATGCATGTGTACGTCAGGTTTCTGTGTTATTGCAGGTCTGTTTGCATTTGTATATCTCTGCTTGCATATATGCATGTGTGTGTGTGTGTGTGTGTGTGTGTGTTCATGTATTTATCACATTGTGGGGACCTTTTGTCCCCTAAAATCACTTTTATCTGGTTTTTTGGGCTTTGTGTGGACATTTGAGAGGTCACCATGAGGAGAAATGACTTTATAGAAAATGTGTTTGTTTTATTTGAGAAACTAAAAGAGGTAAAAGATGTGCTTTTGGTTACTGAGGTTAAGGTTAGGGTTAGGATTAGGTGTAGGTGTAGAATTATATACATCTAGTCATTATGGGAGTCTATGGAAAGACCTCACAAAGATAGTAATACAAAACTCTGTGTGTGTGTGTGTGACTCTGACTACCCTACAATGCGAAAGTTGTGAACAGGGACCTTCCGTAATCTCCATGCCGATCGTGACAGATAACATGACACACAATACTGACTGAAAAAATATCAACAGCTAAAAAGTAGTTTTTGAGAAGAGTTTTAACACCAGTAGTTTTGCGTATAATTACGATTATTTCAGCAGTGTATCAAATACTTAATACTTAAATACAAATATTCACTACTATATCCACCACTGGTGTTGAGGCTAACAGCTGTGCGTCCCGCAGGCCGAATGCTCCACTCCCGGCTCTGTGGTCTGAATGAAAGCCAATTACGAAGCGTCTCGCTGCGGGCCGATAACGCTGCTGCTGCTGACAGCACTGACACCCCCTCGGCAACCGCAGCCCTGGTGAAGAATGTTGTTTTTGGGAGGGCTGGAGGCCGTCCCGAGAGTTCTGCCCCCGAGTTCTGAGCTCCGCATCTCCAGCAGTAAGGCAGAAATCTACTCATGTTTTTGCATCCGTATTTTGGGATACGTTTCCCCAAAGCGTCATAATATGAGTTACTTACTTAAAGCTTTGTGATGCTTTTGTCATTTGTCATTGCGAACACAGCACAGCACACAGTGCACCACAACCAAATGTGACCTCTGCATTTGACCCGTCCATGAAGGAGCAGTGGGCAGCTTTTTGGCAGCGCCCGTGGAGCAGTGCTTGGGGACGGTACCTTGCTCATGAGTACCTCAGTGGTACCTTTACCAGTCCGGGACTTGAACCGGCGACCTTCCGATCACAAGGCCAACTTCCTAAGCGTTATGCTACCAACTGATTCACTACATACAATTTCACCGCAGTGCGCTCATGGCAGCTGCCAGATGGAGTCGGAGGATGAAGATCACTTTGGTCAAGATGATATCAAGATTCTATAGTCATCAAAAGGTCAAATGAACAGAACTTCATCAAAACACTCTCTACCTCCAAAACCTTACTGAAAGCAGATTTTGATTTGACATTACATTGTTGAAGAATATAGATATTACTTTTATCATCATTGTTCATATTTTAAAATTTTATTCACCTTTAGAGTATCCTACAACAGAAATATGAAGTATTACTGGAGGAAACTGCTGGGATGTAGGTACTGTTTTTCCGTAGCTTGTAGTATACCGACCTACACAATTAAAACTGTAATTTACTACTTTTAATCTGAAGTAATTTGTTGCGTGACAAGCTACCATTTGAAAGTAGCCTCCATGACACTGCTCTTTACCTCATTGCCTTTGTTCCCCACTTCACTGTAAGTTACACCTGAAGGGGGAGGAGAAGGAGAAACGGCGATCCTCAGACACGATATTTCATGCAACTCCTCACACAGGTGATGAAACACAATCGCTTAGACCTCCAAGAATCTCTTATCTCGCTGCAGCTCAGGGGAATTGCTGTATCACTGTTGTGATCTGCCAAAAAACGCGCCAGAAGAATTTGCAGTCACGAAATGATCACGTTTCTGATTTCTTGCCTCAGTAATCGGCTCTTCTGCGGTAATAAGAATGGAATTATGAACAGAGACTTGAAACGGTTCAAGGAGCAAGAATGAGAACCGAAAAAAACTAAATTTTGGGGTGGACGTGATCATAACAATGAATGAAAGAATTTCACTTGTTTCCGGAGTGATAACGCTGTTTAGAATGTTAGAAAAGTTGTAAATGTGGTTACGTTTTGCTCATTTAAACAAGTTTCTAGGACACCAGACAAAGTACAAAATTCGGCTCGAGTCAGACGTACAGATGTTTCTAGTCAAATATACCTTCAATACAAATTGTGCAGTCAATTTGTACTAAAACACTTAAGTACTCAAAAGTATGTTTTCTCTTTAATATCAGTGCTAGGGGTGTTGAAGTTAATCACATAATCGATGCATCGCAATGCAGACGAGAGCGTTTCTGGATCAATGCTATTGCAGACCATAACTGGTTATAACAGAGGTTTTCAACAGGCTGTCCCCCGCCCCCTAGTGGTCCGCAGCAGTCCATGACATGCAGTCCCGTTTCACCACCGAAATCACTTTTTTAAAACATTTCTAGATGATTTGGGCATCTTTATGAATAATTAATTTTATGCAAATACATAAAAAGTAATAGGAAAAATACTTCCTCCCACACTCATACTGCTTAGCCTGGTGATGGTTCCTGGGACAGAAGAAGTTGAAAACCCAGTGACCAGTGCTTGGGGATAGCACCTTGCCCATTAGTACCTCAGTGGGACTTTTACCGATCCAGGATGTGAACCAGCGACCCTCTGATCATGAGGCTAACTTCGTTGACCGTTACACTACCTGATCCAGACCTCTGCATTTGACCCATCCGTGAAGGAGCGGTGGGCAGTTTTTGGCAGCACCCGGGAAGCAGTGATTGAAAGTGAGTGAAAGTGAGTGATTATTTGTCATTGTGAACATACCACAGCACAGCACACAGTGATCTCTGCATTTAACCCATCTGACACATTACCTCAGCGGGTAATTTTACCTTTACTGGTCCAGGATTCGAACCGAAGACATTCCAATCATGGGCCAAACCATACCGTTCCAAGACTGTTGTACTTGGAGAGAGCGTCCTACACAAGAGTGCCTCAGTGGCACCTCTATCAGTCCGGGACTTGAACTGGTGACCTTGCGGTCATGGGGCCATCTCCCTAACCGTTACACTACGAACTGCCCCAATTTGAAACTGATTTCAAGCCCAGAAGGTGTGGTGATGTTTATCATGACATTTATATTTACTGCCCTTAGCAGATGCTTGTATCCAGAGCGACTTTTCATTTCCTAAATTCAGGGACAGTCTCCCTGCAGCACCCTGGGAGGTAGGATTGGAAATCACAATCTCTCGGTCCAGAGCCGAGCATCCTAACCACTAGACCACCACACTGTGACGCTACACGTCAGTCTCCTCTGGTGGGAGGAAGAGGGAAGGCCTCGGGTTGAGCTGATGGCTAACTCACCTCATTACGACTGATATGGCCCGATCTCACCCTCGCGCCCACACTGGTTCCACTCTCACCCTTGCAAAATAAATACGTAATGCTCGTCCAGATTTGCTGAATAAAGTATTCTCCAGACAAAATATTCCGTGTTAGCAGCGAGCTCGGGAACGACGGGTTCAGAATTTCTGGAATTTATGTGGTTCACATTTAACCCCTTTCTTGCATTTTGCCCGTTTCCCGTCAGCCGTGTTCCAGAAACTCTCATTAGGGCCGTGGCAGGTTTTCGGGTTGAGGGCAGCCATCTGGCGACGCGGCGTCCTCGCGGCAACACCGTCTCTGTCACCGTGGCGACCTGCCAGCAATGACAATGAAGGACTGAAGACTATGAACCAAAGCTATGCACCAATTTTAAATGACTAACAAAACACATTTCTTCTTATATTTTTACTTTTTTGATTTAATTTCTTGTAATGTTTCGCCAGCTTTCATTCATTCATTCATTCATTTTCCGACGCACTTAATCCCAACCTGAGTCGCAGTGGGAACCGGAGCCTACCCCGGGAAGTACGGGCGCAAGGCTTAATATCTTTAATTTCTCCTTAAAGTTGCACAGTTTTAGGAATGAATTCATTTCACTACGTCTTGTATGTGTACAACTACTGTATGTATGTGACAAATAATAATTCATGAATTTTCAGTTAAGGTACTACTTATGTACTAACGAAAAAGGTACCGTCCCCATGCACACAATGCACCATAAGGTAATGTGACCTCTGTATTTGACTCATCTGTGAAGGAGCAGTGGGCAGCGTCCGGGGAACAGTGACTGGGGATGGTACCTTGCTCATAAGTACTGCAGTGGTACCGTTACTGGTCCGGGACTTGAACCTACAACCTTCTGATCATCCAAACTCCTGAACCGTTATGCCACCAACTTAAAAGTAGCTTCCCCAAGAACATAAATAAGACATGCTAAACATTTGTGACTGCTTTCATATTTGCAGGGTTTGTTTGCGGCTCTTCTTCCTCACGATGATGAGAGTCGCCTTGCCGCGAGTTTTCCGGCTCTGAGTCTCAAGATCAAAAGAGAGAAATCGAGTTGCAGCGCGTCATGGTTCATGAGGTTCAGAGCAACAAATTGAAGGTAATTGTCAGCGGTTTTGTGTTTTTATAGGACGGCTGCCCAGGTTTCACACAAACAGAGTCCAAATAAATAAATGTCAGTGGATTTTGAGTGGAAAGGTCACTCCACTAACAGCTTCATTACGAGTCGCAAGCCAGTGTGGTGAGTCTTAACGTGGAGCGTTCTGCATGTTTATGTTCACGCATGTGGACTAACTGAAAGCCACATTTTAGTATATACGTGTCATGAAATGTCGTGCAACGAGATCTTGCAATGTAGAAACGTGACGATATTTCTGGTCGAGGTGAAATAGTACGGCGTTATTTTTGTGGCAAAATTCTGAGCGTGCAGTGGAACTTTCAGCAGCGAAATCTGGCGTCTGTACACACTCAGCTCCACCTTCACGCTCAACTCCACCTGGTACTGTGTTATAAATGTGGTAAAACAGCAGCCAATCACGGGCTTGGAGGAAGCTGATTGGCTGGTCTGGTCTCCAATCAGGTGTGTAATCTGGTTGAAGTTGATCTAGTGAACAGCAACACACATGTTTCCAGTACGACAGCAGAAGCAGCAACAAGAAGACGAGTTGTGTGTTATGTGGAGATTGTGGGTGTGATGTGTTCAGCAGGATCCTAGTCTAATTGTATCTGTTAATGTTCCTAAATCTGTTGATGCTGCAGGGATTACGCCTCCAACATGTTTTAATCAAGATGTTGATGTGATAATGTACAATCTGATGATGGAATGAGATGATTTACACTTCAATTACACGTTAGAAGCTGATGCACAGTAACGGTGTGAAGAGATGCAGGAGGAATCATACAAGAGAGAGTCCAGACACTTCATGCACTAAATACACTGCACACACATTTGACTTCTTATATCTTTCAGGATGGGGACTTCTGTAATCATATGTTTTTACAGTTTCAGAAGAATATGCTGAAATACTGATATAATGTTTTAAACCCCGAAAATGTTGGGTGGTCTGGGTCTTGATCTAGGGGCTCAGACTCTCTGATACCTGAACCATGGTTACTCCCAAACGCTGTGGGCCACAATCACACTTACTAATTTGGGCAGCTGTTAGTGTAACGGTTAGAGAGTTGGTCCTGTGACCAGAAGGTGGCTGATTCAAGTCCCGGACTGGTAAAGGTACCACTGAGGTACTCATGAGCAAGGTACCGTCCCCAAGCACTGGTCGCCGGGTGCTGCCAAAAAGCTGGCCACTGCTCCAGATGAAAATTGCTAGATGTCTGTTATTATTCGTTGTTGCTGGTGCTGCTGTTTCCACCTGTGAATACTATGTCGACTGTAATTACCCGGGGTGTTTTTACGAGAAAGCAATATAATCTTTACCCCGTCAGCACACACACACATTTACACACTTACACACACACTCCAGAGTCTCTCAGCTCTAGAGCGTCCTCAGAGAGAGCCTTTAATCTATTTGCTTTGTGATCTCTGGAAGCGATTACTGCAGCAGACGAGCCGTTAGCAGCCATCAGAGATGTGCGCAGTCGGCCGTTAAACCGACGAGTTCCACCTTGTGTTTGCTCTCTTTATTTTAGTTGTATTTGCGTAGCTTTTGTGGAGCACGCCGTTGAATGTGCGGTGAGGTCTCATTAGCTGTCGTTCCTGCCGCCAGGACTGAAATCGACACAAAGCAGCACGTGACACCGCAACAAAGCGAGACGGTGCCGCTCTCAAACGCTTTTTGATCTGCAGATAAATTCCAGATCACACGGGCTACGACTCCATCTCACACACTCGCCTCACGAAATAAAAGTGTATTTAGAGCAAAGTAAAGTTCAAGTAAAAGCTCAGTTTTCCAGAATCCTTATTCATGTATCATTTATTTTCTTTTTCACGTTAAAGGCAAAAACCAAAAATACTGAAAAGGGCATTTTTAAGAAATTTTGGTTTTAAAAAGTTACACATGACACGCAGGTCTCACAAGTGGACACTGGCACTGAAACAGGAACTGGCACTAGCACAGGTACTGGTACTGACGCTGGCAGTAAAACTGGTACTGGAAACTAAAACTATCACTGAAAATGTCACTGACACAGAAACTAAAGCTGGACCTACCACTGAACCTGGAACTGACGCTGGCACTGACACGTTGGCGTCCTCGGTGTCCGCGCCGGGTGCTGGTGGAGTTACCAGGCCAGACTCCATAGCATCAACAGATTTGGCGATGAAATTGTGCAGTTTTTCCCGATTTCAAGCCAGATTTGTCTGTCGTAGGTGATACGCATCATAACCCGATCGCAAAACACAACCGAAAGTAAACAAGACGAACGAATAGTACAGTTTAATCACTGAATTAGCTGGAGTGCTGTTAGCTGCTGCCTGCTTGTGGCGCCGCCGGCAGTAATAGAACCTGCCACTGAGGTACTCGTGAGCAAGGTAGCGTCCTAAAGCACCGCTCCCCACTGCCCCTTCACGGATGGGTCACATTCGGTTGTGGTGCACTGTGTGCTGTGGTGTGTTCACAATGACAAATAATCTTTCCCTAACACATGAAACTGGCACTGGCACTGGCACGTCCACCCGGAAAGTATCTTTTGACCCCATTTTTAACGAACTGAGCCAGAGGTGAGTCACCGCACGTAGCTGTGAGACGGAGGAGGTGAATGTAGATTGATGATGTCACAAAAAAGTCCATTTTAACTTCTGTCAGAGCGACAAATGCAGGAGCGTAAATGCCAGTGCCATGCCAGAACAGCTTTTAAACGCTCGCCCGGCCCACGGACACTAATGTGCCTAACAATGACGGAAAGCTAATGGGGACTTTTTATTCAAGCGTAAGTCGGGTCGTTTCTGCCTAATAATTATCACGTTGATTGAGCTTTGATAATGTGGGGAAAAATGTCATATTAGTCAGATGTGCTTTTCTGAACAGACAAAATATCTCTAACTCTATGTGCTAAAATCCATCATAACCTCGTCTTTAATGTTTTTGGGCTGTGAGGAAAACAAAGAGCAAAAATGCAACAGGCAAAATGTAGAATTCAAAACGTTAACCTACAATATTGAGATTATCTTTTTATTTTCAATAAGCTACTATACTACTAGACTATTTTAGCATTTAAAAACGTTTGTGATATCATTATTGCAAACTAAGAAAAATAAATAATTATTTTTTCAATGTAACAAAAGGAATATTTAAAAGAATGGTAAAAAGAAAAAAAATATTTCGTTTTTTAGGTGATAGCATTTTCGTCATTTACTTAAATTCACTAGTATTCATAGTTAATGAAGCTACTTTTAAATGCCATTCTTTCAAGTTACGAGCTACTTTCGATTAACATTTGCCAAATTACAGCTGAGCTCCTGTTTTTTAATAACAATGTAGTGTTTTGTCAAACTGCATCACTATTTGTAATAAAAATTAGTTACTTTAAAAGCTACAGCTTTCTAAAAGCAACTCGGCTACTGATAAACTACTGAAAATGTAGTTAAGTTAGCAGTGTCTTTAATTTTAGCTAGCTACTCCACAACACTGTTGCTCACAAAGAAAATGACACGTTGTTTCCACAATTTAACTACAATTTGTGGAACTGAGGAAGTAAATGTTGAGTTTTCTTCATTTATATTTACTACATTTACTTAATTTTTTGTGCTCCTGGATTGTGAATGTTATTATCATCCCTGTTGTCGGCCGGCAGATGGCAATATTTTTCACCGCCTGTTGTTTGAGGTTGATTATTCCGATGTGTTCCACCTGTGTTTCTGTGTTTTTAAGCTCTACTTTGTCTTGTTTGGAAGTGCTGTTCATTTGTCTTCACTTACAAAAATATTAGGGGTACATTTTAGGGCAAAGTTGAAACAAGGTCATATTTTCACGTGCAAATTAGGTTTGTGGTAAACTTGTGGTGGACTTCTAGCAAACTTTGTGGAAAACTTACGCACCTGGTAAAGATGTCACCAAAAGTTCACTACAAGTTTGTCATTACTGGCTAATTGTTTTGGCAAATCACTGGTAAAATATTTCTCGCTAGGTGGCAGTTTGTCATTGTTGCCAGAACATTGCTGCAAGTTTGCCACTGGTGGACGACAATGACAAACTTGTTGCAACATATTCTGGCAAACTCCACATGAATGAATGAATATTGTATTGTGATGAAACTTGACCTTTACACCCCAAATTAGAACATTCACCTTGCTCAAATTCTTGATTCTGTCTGGACGGGCCCCGTACACATGTAGTCGTCTAAATATAAAATTTTCTCCTCTGTTTTGAAAAATAACTTTGTCCACATGAGCCCATTTTCAAAAATATTTCTGTACACACAAATCTGGAAAAATACGCCGTCAAGAGCTGTGTAGTACCATGTCAGCCAATCAGAATCCTGGACAGGAGAGAAGCTCACAAAAAAATTCTGCACCATTCTTCAGGTAGGACAATGTCACACTCAAAATTTCTCCACCATTCAGAGGTACACCCGTGTCTGCTCCAGAAGCGGCAGGGTCGGCGTCGACGGGATATCGTTCTCGGTTGTTGGGTTGAAAGCTGTAGAAAAGCAAGGCTTCTCCTCCGAGCGCTCTTTCTCCTTCACCCCTCGTTGTGGTTCATAATCAGCTGCGTTAGCACGTGTGGTCAAGCAGAAACGGCGTGGATAAGGGAGATGAGAATCGCTGCTCTGACAGCATCCATCTTCAGTCTTCAATGTTAACAAAGCTCGCACACCCGACGTCAACACATTTCCTGCCGCACACTTATGACGCTATCAACCCATTTGACCCGCTCTCCCTGTCCACATGTAGTCACTGAAACCGGAGTCTCCACTTTGGCCGTGGTTTTCAAAACTGAAACCTTCATTTACCTGTGGACGACAGATGCAACCACGCAATGTTTTTATAAATACCGGGTACTTGTGTACGGAGCCTTAATTAGTTGTGTTGTTGTGAGATTTTGGACGCTAAACCGTCTAGACTGTGATATTATTTCCAGATCTTCTCTCTGTGGGGTTCGTGGGGAGGTTGTGTCAGTTTTGGGGGGTTGTATTTTTTGGAATTCGAGCCCACGCTCTGCTGTTTGCTGTTTCACTCCCACACGCCGGTGCGAATACAAATGGGCTCGTTATCGATATTCTTATCGCCGAGTCGCTCTGTGCCGAGCGATTTGCGTAGATTCCGCTCCGCTGGTGTGTTTGTTTGCCTAGAACAAGCTCGCCAGCAAATAAACGGCAGGAGAAAAGGCTGGCTTCCCCGCTGCAGCACGAGACGTTTAGATAACTGCTGCACAACACACACAATACACACACTGCCCACTACAGCCTCAGGGAGTGTGTGTGTGTTTATATCATGTGTGCTGAGTTCCAGCAGTCACCTTGTTCTTGTTATAAGTACTAGACGTCCACACCTGTAGTCACTTGAAATTTACAAGAAATGTCCAATTTTTTACACGTAATTTTTTTTGACCCATACGTCACATTAACACGCACAGCACAAGTGTGACGCAATCCAGCGCGTGTTAATTAATTAATTTATTTTATATTGATTTCTATTATTTTATATGACATTTTTAAAATTAATTGTCAATTATTATTCATATTTAATGTGTTATATTGTTCATGTTTAATTTAATATTTCAATAATTGTAATATTCAATTAGTTATTATTTTAATGTTTTTTATTATTGATTTTTTTGTATTTTAATTCTAATTCAAATGTTTAGGTTTTTATATACATATTTAATTATAATTTTAAATATAATTTTTACATATTACTTTTACAATTTAAAATGTTTACATTTTATTTTTAATATTCAAAGACTTATTCTATTCTAATATTCTATTTAATTATATATAAATTTTAATGATATTTTTATTCTTTAGATTTAGCTTCTTGTAAGATTTTGTTAATTTAATATACAGTTATTTTTTCAAAAAAAGAAATGAGACATTTAATTTAATTTTAGGAACAAATCCGAGCATATTTCACATTTCACATGTACTTGTATATATATGTATATATATACGTATGTATATATGTGTGTGTGTGTGTGTGTGTGTGTGACAACAAATACAGAATCTTGAATTCTAATGCAAATTTTCTTTTGAAGAACATACAAGTCAGATTCATTGTAAGATGACTAATCTGTGTATTTCGTTGTGTTGATTTTTCTGGTGTGTGTTATTTTATTATATCAGTATTTTTGGCTCATTGGTCGCATCAAGTGGGAGGGGTTCCCAGACACTTATCTGGAAAGAGATCAGACCAAGAAGAGAAACGACAATAAGTGGAAAATGAGAACAAACACACACACACACACACACACAGACACACACACACACACACACACTCATCTGTCAGATACAATTAAGCAGAGCTGTGATATTCCCTCCGACAGACTGTGTTTAAACCCAGCAGCTTCCCACCAATCAAATTAGCTCGTCTTTTTGGTTATCGGAGCAGTGTAAATAAACACCACAATATTTGCACGATATTAACAGTTAACACGTTAAATGATCTGACAATTCCTAATGACTAAATGCATTAACATCTCGCCGCTCTCCCTCGCTCTCGTCAGCGCCTCGTCTGCCGTCTGCCGATGCTAATCGCGGCCTCCTTCTCGTTCCTTCCCCTCTAGGGATCGCCACGTTTCAGGCTTAAACGACTGCCGCTGCTGCTGCACACATGGCAATTATTGATTAATTGAGCTCGTTCTTGTGTTACTCTCATGACAATACACTTAGACCGAGTGCGTAAAAGGAAAAATTTAAGACGCTCGGCTATTTTCAACAAACGTGTCCGAATCTAGAAGTGGTTTTACTGATTAAATTATCGTCCCATATGACCCAGAAGATGATGACGGGGAGGACTTGGGGGGTGAAACAACTTAATTTCATTATAATCAAAGCTGCAAAATTGCCGCCGCACTTAAGCCGTGAACCTTGATTGTATTAGCATATGAAATGAGCCGGAAGAGACGAGGCATTCCTCGGACAAAAAGTGAGCCGGTCTAAGAGTGGATTAAAATAATTCTGATTTAGTTTGCACGCACTGACACCGCGACGTCGCTTAATCTGATTACAGTCGCTGGCTTTACAGCCGCCGAGCGGCGCTCCGAGCTGCTCGGATATGACGTAAATATGAGATATAAAGCTGCAAAAACTCGGGCAATTTGGCTGAGTCACAATGGCTTTGTTGTTCTAGTCAGACTTTGATCTTCACTCTTGCGCGGGAGAGATTACTGCTTTTACTCCAAAAGTCACACCCGTGCTGACGCATGACAGCACGATGCGGTTTGAAGTCGCTCGGTTACTATGCGTGGTGATTTCTGCTGATTTATGGTGAATCGATAAATTAAATTAAATGTATGTTAATATAAATGGAGCCCCTAAAGAGACAAGAACATAAAATAAATGCACATTTTGCATGCGCATTAAAAATACTGGAAAAATTCTTGTGAGAACATGTGATAACCTCTAGAGAGCACATTATTTTCTCACGAGAACAAAATACTTTCTCATGAGCATATGATACTTTCTTGTGAACATGCCATACTTTCTCATCAGCACAATATTTTCTCATGAGCACACAATGCTTTCTTCTTGTGAGCACATGATATTTTATCTAGAATTCGAGACACTTTCTCATGAGTGCACAATACTTCCTTGTGAAAATGTTAGCTTTCTCACGAGCACGCAAAACTTTATTATAAGCACACAATACTTTCACAAGACCACATGATGCTTTTTAATAGGACACAGTTCTTCATGGTACAGGAGCTTCCTGCCACAACGTCAGTACTCTGTACTTTGCACCGTGCTTTCTCGTGAGCATGCTTACAGTATTTGTGAGCACACAATTCTTTTTATTGAGCACGCACTACTTTCTTGCAGAAGGCGAGGATCCTACCACCACGCTGTAAACTTCATTATGAGCTGTGGTTTAATTTAACATGCCTTACCGCTCAGAAGTGGGTTTACAGCATATCAACGTCCAAGTTGAGAAGTTGAAGAGGTGAAATTTGGGAGTGACCGCTGCTGTTCGACAGCCAGCTTCTTGATACGCCACATTAAAAGAGTGTACTTGCCCCGACCCTGCTCCTGCTGCTGCTGCTGCTGCTGCCGGAGCTGCCGTCGCTGCCTGAAGTAGGGCACATTACCATAATTCAATTTACACTGGTCGCGTCCCACAATGAGGCCGAAAGCGCTTACACCGTCAGCTCCGTCTCATTCATTAACCCTCCCTCCCAACAAAACCCACCCCCACCTCTCTCCCCCGCCCCCGTCCTGCCACGCCTCCCTCTTTTTACCCCCTCGCTCTTTCAGAAAAGGGACACGATTCCCGCTCCGGATCCACAAGTGGTTGTCAGGAGCGATTGTAAGGCTCATCAGTTTCGTCGTGTCGCTGTCACACGCTTGGTGATGAAGTCGTCACTTTGGCTCATCGTCAACGTCCCTCGACGATGCGGCACAAACCCGATTACGCGATACGAGCTCGGCGCCGGGGACGATCCCAAACGTCGTCGTCGCCAGGCCGAAAAATCACACGTGTGTATAAGCCAATAAAGTTCATGCTCGACGCTGATCCGACGTTATATGATCCTCAGACCTGCATCGCTTCTGCTCACTTTATGGTGATTTCAGGTACAAAGAAAAACATTGAGCTTCGTTCACTAGCTGTTCTTAAGAAGAAATTAGTTGTGAGTGATCATTTGTCATTGTGAGCACACAGTGTAATATGATCTCTGCATTGGACCCCTCTGTGAAGGAGCAGCGGGTGGCTTTTTGGCAGTCCCCGGGGAGCAGTGTTTTGGGAAGGTACCTCGCTCATGAGTACCTCAGTGGTACCTTCAATCAACAATCCCAGTCACAAGGCGGTTGCCATTTGCAGCTAACTTCTTTGCAAGTTTGACTTGTTCAGCGCTTTGTGACCTCTGTCTGGGAGAAGCGTTAAATACACTTTACCTCCTGTGTGAGTGCGATAGCGAGCAGGTTGTTTGCATGTCATCTCTCCGTGCGCGTTACGTGTGTGACGTGAGGTTAACGTGTTTACTACACGTGTGATTAGGATGCTCTCTCTCTCTGCTTGTCCCTAACACCTGCCGAGAGCCTCGTCCTCGCCGTGAGTGTGTGTGTCCCGTCTCTGTCAGGAAAGGTGAGGTGTCGAAGTGTCACACAGCACCACCTGTCTCCAAAAACTCCAGAAGACGGACTTTAACCTTCTGAGAGCTTCGACATGTTTGAGCATTGTTCTATCCCTTTATTTATTACGTCTGTTTTATTGGAACATTTGATGCTAGACGTGTGTTTTATGTTGTTTTATTCACAGAGCTACTCATTTATACATGTATTTGATGTGAAAATACCAAGAAGAGCTCGATATCGTCCTTTTAATGAACTCATTTTTTAGGTTTTGTCTGTTGATTTAATAAGAATGAGTTTTTAGACGTGTGTATAATAAGTCTGGTCTTGAGACCGGTTTTTGAAGGACTCGGTCTTGTCTCTGAATCGGCTGTATTTGTACTCGAGCTTGTCATGGACTCGGAACCGAGACTATTACTATTAATTTGTACACAAGTTGGCAGTGAAGGTGCATGTCAGTTCCTGCCTCCTCAGCACCGGTGGAGAGGTGGAGAGACCCCATCATGCATGTTTATGTCACAGAATGTTGCATGTTTCTAAAACGTTACCAAACTTAAATGGATTGTCCTTTTATCTGGTGCGTCAGGCCGTGTTGTGTGGTGTTTAGCAGCTACCCCCTTTTCTCTGGGATGGGTTTGGTCTTGAGGAGTGTTCTGCCACTGCAGTTTGTTGAGTTTAACATATGATGTGATCAGTTTGGATAAGTTATTTCCTCATCATAGATTTGTTTAGCTCTTTTTGAGCACTGCTTAGCCTTTGCATGTTCCACTTATTTGTTGTGCGGTGTAAAGCATGCATTGGTCCGGTCTTGGTCTTGACTCAGTCTTGCACTGCCCTAGTCTCGGTCTCAGTCTCAGCCCTTCAGAGCCTTGGGCTACGTTCACACTGCCATGCTGAAGTGACTCAAATCGGATTGTTTGCCTTAATGTGACACAGATCTGATCTTTTCAAATCGGATTTGTGTCACTTTCATATGTGGTACTAAATCCCATACGTATCCGATTCGCGGCCATGCGACCTGAATGTGAACGCTCAGATCGGAATTCATGTGGCTTTTTGCCTGTACGCATGTGCTGACATCATCAGCCTGCACCGGCAGCGCGGGAAGGTAAAAATGGAGGAGAGCTGCGATAGCAGAAAAAGCTAGCCGCCTGACTTCTTTTCTCCTTTTCGACGTGCTCATGTCCAGCTGATTCACTGTTTGTCGTCCTCCAGAGCAAAGTGCGATACATGCGTGAGCTACTAACGCCTCCATTTTTAATGCCATGAGTCGTCCCACAGATATGACGTTTTTTGTTGTTGGTGACGCAGTTGACCCGTGTGAAAACGTATCAGTGTGCGCATGCGTGACGTTTCGGAGGACCGATGCGTTCACATTACAGTCAGATACAGGTCACTTGTAGTTATGAATGTGAACCGTCAAGATAGACAAATCCCATCTGAGCAAAAAATCGGAATTGAACGACGTAGCCACGGTCTTGTCTTGGTCTCGACACACTCTGGTCTTAGTCGGGACTTGGTCTCAGTTTAGGTGGTCTTGACTGCAAGTCTTCACAGAGGTATGTAATATTTGCATGCTGCTTATATAGCTTATTAAAATTATATATACTGTATATGTATATGCATTATGCCAGATGGAAATGAGATGATTCCTGGAATACAGTCAGATACACTTGGAATAATTTATTGCATTCTACTTCCTAATCTCAGGACAGTCTCCCTGAGAGCAACTTGGTGTTAAGGGTCTTGCTCTGGAACCTAGTGATGGCAGTGCTGGAACCCATGACCTCATGATCCAGAGGCGAGCATCCTAACCATTAGAACACCACCACCACCCTTAAAATTGCAGAAGAAGGGGCAGCTGGTAGTGTTATGCTTAGAGAGTCGGCCCCGAGACCACTGGGTCGTTGGTTCAAGTCCCGGATTGGTAAAGGTACCACTGAGGTACTCGTGAGCAAGGCTGCTCCTTCACGGATGGATTAAATGCAGAGCTCACATTTGGTTGTGATGCTCGTCTCCGGACCAAGAGGTTCAAATCCGACCTCCAGCACTACCACCACAGAGAACCTAAGCAAGACCCTTAACTCCACGTCACTGAAATTAGGAAAAATGGGAGTTGATCTGGATAAGAGTGTCTGCTAAATGCCGTAAATGTAAATTGTAAATTGGTGAATTGCAGCTGCTGAGAACACGGAAAAACTGATGAAGGAGAGTGTAGGAAGATCCAGAAAGAGATATCACTCATAGGCATGAAAACTTGACATGTGATAAACATAATATGATACAAATCAACATGTAACTGCCTTCACGGTAAAAGTCAGATTTCCACTCGTCGCTGCTCGGAGCGTAATCGGATCGATGGCCGAGTTCCTCTCTCATCAGTCTGTATCCAGCTCTGGAAATCAATGAGCTTTAGAGGAAAAAAATGTGTTATTTTGTTTATCTCTTATTTTCACACATCTGAATATATTTCACACCTCACGATTTGCGCTCCTCAAACTGTAAAGCCAAATTGGAACCGGAGCCAACAGCGGTGTAAAGAGCATGAGGGGAAAATTCCACCCCGAATATTTCATGAGTATCTCATCCAATTAGTTATATAATATCAACATTTTTCTCAGCTCTCAAGCCAACATCTGTTAAAACATTACATGTTTACTGTGTAAATGCAGATTAACCCCCCAGTGGGTTTCATTTACTCATTAGTGACTTCAGTTTGCATCTAGTTTCCTTGAGTCTCATAAATATCACAATTGCTCAATTCATTCCACCAATCAGGTATGAGCTATGGTGATTATATTCATATTGCACATGCCTTCTTCCTACATGAAAAGTTGCCTCATGGCACATCATTCCTTCTGTAAAACAAATATTCCATCTGAAAAGTTTGCTTGAAGAGTTGTAAATTCACATAATTTTAGTCATTGTAGCCTTCTTTCTATCTGACATATCTAGCTAGCATAGGTTAAGCTGCTGTGACAGGCTAATGTAGCACATTTGTGACCCTCCACGGCAAAACCAGTCGCTTGTCGCAATGGAGGTTTCCGAGAAAAACGAGCGATTATGTTGCGTGGGGTAAAATTTTGGATTTTTAGTTTTTAGTGTTTTGAAACAGTGGAAGGTCTATACTGTACTGTTGTGAATAAATCTGGATGAAAAACTTACCCTTTCCATCCTAAAAACGTGACTTTCTTGAGGTGAGGAATTCAATTCCAGCAGAATGTTAAAAGTTTGTGTTTTGACCGCTCTACTTCAATATTTACGCTAAATCCACTGGTTGACTAGCGTGAAGATATTTCTCCGGAATCCATCTTCGTCTCCCGAGTTCAGTTAACCTAACGCAGGTAGGCTATCCGTGTGGCTGTGAATGCAGCGTAGGCTACCGTAAATGCAAACGTAGCCGCGACCGCACCAAGCGTCTGTGAGTGCTACGACGATAGTCAACTTCGACGGCAGATTTCTCCGTTTCTCACTTGGCGTGACAGGAGAAACCCGACTCCTTTGAATGTTGATATCTCAGTCATATGTCGTCCCATTCATTCCATATAGGTATCGTTTTGAAGCTTGATTTATGCCCTTTCATGAAAACAAAAACTTAATTTTGAAAATTTGAGAGAAGCGACTGGTTTTGCCGTGGAGGGTCACATTTTATCGTGGGATAGTTGTAACCAGTGTTGAGCAAGCTGAGCAAAATGTACTAGGTTTATAGATGGCTAGTTAGTGTTAGTGTAAAGTAATTTGCTCCATTCCAATATTACTGTCTCTAAACTGAAATGCGTTACACGACTCCTGCATTACTTTTCAGTTACTTTCACCAAAATAAGTGTGAAAGTCGTGTTGCAGTTGATTCTACAACCAGTGGAGGGTGATGTGGTGCAGTATCATGACTGAAGACATACTCTGTAGGAAATAGCTCTTTTACTCACACTCTTTTACTCTTGTGATAAAGGTCTTTGGAGATTTTTATATAAAAATGAAACAGCGCTAAATTTCAGGTTAAACGTATGTTGTAAAATGTGTTACTGAAATATGTAACAAGTACAATGTTACTGAAAGTGTATTAGTAATGCCTTACGTTACTGCGTTACAGCAAAAGGTGATATGTTACTGCCTCACTGTAGTTGTGTTACTTTTGTAGCACGTTTCTCCCAACACTGGTTGTAACGTATTGTGAACATCATATCATGTTGTTACTGTAAAGGAAAATTTTAATTATCCACTTTAACGTGTAATTCCAAAGTGTAATCTCTTAGTTACTGTATATGAATGTGCTGTTGGTTGAGGGGTTTGTTAAGGTTTAAACCTTATGGATGGTCTTAGGTTAGTTAAGCAAGTTTCTCGTTTATCTAGTCTGGCTATATTTTCTATATATTTCTATATTTCCTATATTTTAAGTCCAGTCTGGTCTCAGTGAGGTTTTGGAGGTAGAGAGTGTTGTGATGTTCAGCTTGTGTAAGTGTGAGTTCTGTCCATTTGGCCTTTTAAAGTCATACATTTTGAGAAATATAGACATGGACTCCTGCTTCCGTCTTGGCTCCGACTCCATCTGGCAGCTGGCAAGAGCGTGATGTGATGAAATGAGCCAATCAGATGCCAATTCTGCCTATTCAACACCAATCACAAACAGCTGCTAGTTGAAAATAGCCGTCTTTATTATTATTATTATTATTATCTGGTCGGACCGAGTTGAGGCTGGTGTATTTAGGAGACGTTGGCAGCCTTGCAGCGGAGTGTCAGAAATGTAAATGTAAGAGGCAGGAGTGTAGGTATGACTGATTGAGTTCAGGATTGGCATTAACAGCACTTTCACGCTTCTCCGTGCGATGGACTCGGCTAGATGAGATTTTAACGCCTGCTGCACTTGCTGGATATTGAACCTTTGATGGGAAATTAATTAATAATCACTCCCGGATAAAAAGGCTCTGCAGGCGTCTCTCCCAGGCAACATCAATAATTTTGAAATAGAGAGAAATCGATGACGGCCGATTTCAAATCAGCATCATTACTTCCTTAACCCGTGGGAATTTGGCCGGCAGACGAGCCCAGCGCGGAAATACGATACGCTACATCACACAGATAATGTTTAACACAACACCGGCTACAGCCATGAATATATCACTGTGTGTAGAGTCAGGGCTGGTGTCAGAGTTGTGCTAAATTCAATATAGTGGACACATGTGCGTGTTATTAATCTGTGTATCGTGTGTCACCACACTATAATAAACACACACATAGCCACTACAGTACACACTTGTTTGGCAACACTGCTATGTTGTGTGATGTCTTGTTCTCACACTCAGGTGGTGGTGGAGCCCTAGTGGTTAGGATACTCACCTCTGGACCAAGAGGTCAGCTGGTAGTGTAATGCTTAGGGATTTGGCCTCATGATCAGAAGGACGCTGGATCAAGTCCTGAACCGTTTAAGGTGCCATTGTGCCCTTATACCAACGATGCAAAATTATGATCATACATATCGTACATATTTTAACACCAAATTATATGTAAACAGGAAGTGTGTTCTTATTTTTGTTGCATTAATATAATATCATATAATGCAACTTGGAGTTTACAATATTGGAATAATAATACTGCAGCTTGTGCCCATGTACAAACCTCTGACTGCAGTGGCAGCGCCTCATATGTGTGTGTGTGTGCGTGCATTTCTATATGTGTGACGTGTGTGTGTGTGTGCCTTAGCTGCCCACTGCACCACAACCAAATGTGACCTCTGCGTTTGACCCATCCGTGAAGGAGCAGTGGGCAGCTAACAAGGGCAGCACCCGGGGAGCAGTGCTTGGGGACGGTACCTTGCTCATGAGTACCTCAGTGGTAACTTTACCGGCCCTGGATTCGAACCGGCGACCTTCTGATCACGGGGATGAACACCCTACTGTTACACCACCAACACGCAGTACGTGTGTATGTGTGTGCATGTGTGTGTACGTGTGTGTTGTTTTCTGTAAAGGATTTTCACACAGACCCTCGTCTTCAGGGCGCCATGGACAGAAGGTCGCATGTTTATTCCCTTTTGCTTCTGTTTGAATTCGTTGCTATACTCCTCTCCGTAATCCTCCTCCTCATCCTCCTCCGACTGCAGTGGCGTGTGCCAGCGCATCATACGTGTGCTGCGCTTTGGTGCGTTGCCAGGAGAGGAGATGAAAATGATCCATCATGCACTCTCTGGTGTAATGCAGTAGGAGTCGGAGCACGAGCAGGATAATCAGATTAGCTTTCACCCACCGAGTCGAGATGCGGCACGGCCTTCGCAACCTCAACACGTCCTCAAGCCAGCCAGCAAACAACACGCACTTCACTGTGTATTCAATTTGACGACTTCTTAACGTTTTAAGGACGAAAACTGAAGAAACACCAATAACCTTAAGTTTTTAATTGTAAGTGAGTGATTATTTGTCATTGTGAACACAGCACACAGTGCACCACAAACACACATGACCTCTACATTTGACCCATCCGTGAAGGAGCAGTGGGTATATTTTTTGGCAGGGCCCAGGGAGCAGTGTTTAGGGACGGTACCTTGCACATTGTGTGCTGTGTTCACAACGCTAAATAATCACTCATTCTAATTCAGTAATATAAACAGGTTATGGGGTTGTCACAGTTTTTAATAAAGGTGTCAGTGTAATATCTGTGTGTATCTGTTGACTTATATTGATTATATATTTAAAAATAAAACTATTTAATACTGTATTCACATTGAGATATGTGACCCTCCACGGCAAAACCAGTCGCTTGTCGCAATGGAGGTTTCTGAGAAAAACGAGCGTTTTGCTGCGTGTGGTGAAATGGATTTTGTTTTAGTGTTTTGAAACAGTGGAAGGTCTATACTGTACTGTTGTGAATAAATTTATTGAAAAATTTACCCTTTTCCATCCTAAAAACGTTAAAAGTTTGTGTTTTGGACCGCTTACTTCAATATTTACAGTAAATCCACTGGTTGACTAGCGGAAGATATTTCACGAATCCATCTGCCTCCCGAGTTCAGTTAACCTAACGCAGGTAGGCTATCCGCGGTGGGCTGTGAATGCAGCGAGGCTAAAGCGAAATGCAACGAGCCGCTGACCGCATCTGGCAGCGCCTTCCAGGAGTAAGCATGTCGATAGTCAATCTCAAAGGCAGATTTCTCCGCTTTCTCACTTGGCGTGTCAGGAGAAAAACTCAATTCTTTTGAATGTTGATATCTCTGAAATATATGTCGCCCCATTCATTCCACAGGTATCGCTTTTGAAGCTTGATTTATGCCCTTTCATGGAAACATAACTCAATTTTTTGAAAATTGCCACAACAAGCGACTGGTTTTGCCGTGGAGGGTCACAAATATACAGTATTCGGTATACACTGTATATATATATACAGTATGTATATATATAGAGAGAGATTTAACGAGGAACAGTACGTTATATGTTTATTTACACATTGCAATAAATCATTACCTACATTGTCATTTTCCTGTACTGCGCATTCTCAGCATGTTGCTGTACAGTCAACACTTATAAGAGGTTAAAAGTTGAGCAGTGTGAACAGGGTCAGCGTGTGGAGGAGATTTTAATGTTTTCCGAGCTGTAGTTTTGGGACGTAGTTGATTTCCTACAGGGCAGAGCAACTTTGACCTGCAGATTAACGCGAGAAGGATACATCAAGACATTGCAATTCAGATCGTGCTACTGCTGCGCTCCTCTGCGCTGGTCGGAGTTTATATAAACTGCATAAGAGTACCAGCACTGCTGCACATCAGTGGTTCAGACTGTACAAATGGTTACTTATTTAAACTCACCGCATAAACCCTCATCAGCTTCCGGTTGTTCATGTCATGACTTTTCTATATGCCAGATAGTGTCTGTAAATAAATATATCATTGCACTCTCTTCATAAATATGTCTGTTTATTTCACTTTATACTGCTATATCCAAATTCCATCTATTTACAGGATTGTGCAAACGTCTTAAGCCAACCCAATTTTTTTTCATATTTTGCCTGAAATAATCCTAAATGAAAACATTAATCAGATATCACACAAAACATCCGTCGCAAAGAAACATTGCACTTTTTGTATAAAAAGACCTAAATATTTTTCAAATAATTTCAGCTGCTTTTGTGATTTGATATTAAGGGAAGTGATTGTGTCTTATCGTTTCATATCGATCAAGTCCTGAATCAAATCAAATCAAAATCGTATCGTAACAGACTCTGATGTATCGGCAGAAATCGACTCGTCTCACATTGGCAGCTGGTGGCGTAACAGCAGGGTGTTCGCCCCGTGATCAGAAGGTCGCAGGTTCTAATCCAGGGCCGGTGAAGTTACCACTGAGGTACTCATGAGCAAGGTACCGTCCCCAAGCACTGCTGCCCTTGTTAGCTGCCCACTTCTCCTTCACGGATGGGTTGTGGTGCACGCTGTGCTGTGGTGTGTTCACAATGACAAATAATCACTCGCTTTCATTTAATGGATCTAACTATTTGTCTTTTACTTAAATGACCTCCTGATCACAGGTCCAACTCCCTAACATTTACACTATCAACTGCCCCAATATCATGCTATAGCAACAACCACCGAGGCACATTCCATGTTGTGACAACGTTCTTGGCAATAAACTTCATTCTGATTCTGTGGTCAAATCGTGTCTCCTCGTCCCCAAAATGACCGACTGCCTCTCAATTTCCCAGCAGCCTGCGGGACGTAAAAGTTGGTGTCTGACTCTCAGAATAGCCGGCTAAATGCGCAGTGCCAGTGGGCAGGGGCCGAGTCTCTGGTGAATCGTGCCTAATGGATCATTCTGTGGTATTTTAGGCCTTAAATGCACTATTCAGGGCTCGCCGCAATCGCTCCACGACTTACCATGCGTCCGCTACGAGTCGGGAAGAGAAGAGAGGGCAAGACTGCCCCCTAGAGGAGGAGCGTGAAGAGAGATAACATCAGATTAGAATCACAATCAGAGTGAAGTTTATTACAAAGTACGATTTCACTGTCACATACGAGGCATTTGCTTCGGTGGTTGGTGTTGCCTCGTGAGCGGGAGGTTGCTGGTTCAAGTCCTGGATCGGTAAAGGTACTCATAAGCAAGGTGCCGTCCCCAACCACTGCTCTTTGGGCGCTGCATGTCAGCTGCCCACTGCTCCTTCACGGATGGGTCAAATGCAGAAGTCACATTTGGTTGTGGTGCACCAAAACCACATGTGAGCTCCACATTTGACCCATCCGTGAAGGAGCAGTGGGCAGCTTTTTTGGCAGCGCGACCTTCCGATCATGAGGTCAACTGCCCCACTTCTCGATGAAGTGTGAAGTGTTTCGTTGGTTTTGGTGCATTTTGCCCAGACGGTTAACTCGTGTGTTTAGGTGTGTGGTTTTAAAGCTCACGGCGTGAAGTGTTGGACATTGAGATATTTGTGAAAATGATTGTAAAACCTGTAAAAATGAACTAATGCCTGGGAGAAATTCACTGTTGTGCATCGTGTCACACAGATTTCCGTCTCGCCTCCGGCTCTGGAAGCAGAGAGAGAACTGAGCACGCTCACATATCAATGAAATGTTTTTTACTATAAAAATGAAAGTGTAATGATGTAAAATTAGGCTGCATTGAAGTCGCGAGTGGAATTTGCCATGCTCATGCATGTTTCTGCTTCTCCAGGCTGTTTGTAATTCAGTTTATTTATTTTATTTTTTACTGGTATGAAGCTGATTTTTTTCCCGCTCTATCCTTCTCCCGTTTACACCCACCGCAATTTCAAATGAGCTCTCAAGGCTATTACCAGAGTCGTAACCAGCTACTACTGCTGAATATGAAGGAGTTGCCCTGTTTAATTCTTAACATTAGTTTCCGCTCCAAGACGTGTGTGTATGTGTGTGTGTGTGTGTGTGGTGATGCAACTGCACCAAAACAACCTTCCAGTACTTTGAGGAACTAAGTGGAAGATATCACGCCTGTCATTCTCTAATTTAATATTCTCCTGTAGTGTGTGTAACACTTTCTCCTGAGCACACCACACTTTTTCATGAACATGATGCAGTTTCTTTTGAGCTTTTGATACTTCCTCATGAGCATGAGTTCTTGTGAACTCTCAATACATTTGTGTAAACACACTGCATCTTCACATGAACACGCAACACTCTTTCATTAACATGTGATACCTTCTCGTCAGCACCCGATAGTCTCTCATACACACAGTCTTCTTGCTTGTGAACATGTGATACTCTCTCATGAGCAGTCATTACTTACTCACAAGGACACAATATTTTCTCCTGAACATGCAATAATTTCTCGTGAGTTTATTGTCAGCATGCTATATTTTAGTGTGAGTGCTCAATAATTTCTCATGAGCAGTCTTGTGCTGACCGCTCCTAATGTGGGTTGTATTTATGATTGTATATAATTTTGGTATTTGTGACCCTCCACGGCAAAACCAGTCGCTTGTCGCAAATTTTCAAAATTGAGTTATGATGTTTTCATGAAAGGGCATAAATCAAGCTTCAGAACGATACCTATATGGAATGAATGGGACGACATATGACTGAGATATCAACATTCAAAGGAGTCGGGTTTCTCCTGTCACGCCAAGTGAGAAACGGAGAAATCTGCCTTTGAAGTTGCCTATCGCCGTAGCACTCACAGACGCTTGGTGCGGTCGCGGCTACGTTTGCATTTACGCTAGCCTACGCTGCATTCACAGCCACACGGATAACCTACCTGCGTTAGGTTAACTGAACTCGGGAGACGGAGATGGATTCCGCAGAAATATCTTCACGCTAGTCAACCAGTGGATTTAGCGTAAATATTGAAGTAGAGCGGTCAAAACACAAACTTTTAACGTTTTTAGGATGGAAAGGGTAAGTTTTTCAGCCAAATTTATTCACAACAGTACAGTATAGACCTTCCACTGTTTCAAAACACTAAAAACAAAAAATCCAACATTTTACCCCACGCAACATAAACGCTCGTTTTTCTCTGAAACCTCTGTTGCGACAAGTGACTGGTTTTGCCGTGGAGGGTCACATTTATTATTATTTGTATATATTACTTTATCTGTGTGTTTTTAAGAAGTTGGGCACCATTAACCTGCCACCAGTCCACTAATATACAGTATTATCTCCGTTACTCTGAAGTTACAGCATCAACAAAATGGTGTAAATATAAATGTGACCCGATCTGCCATAATGAGTTGGAAGTCGGGGTCCTATTTATTTAGATACGGGCCGATTATGTTGACAAACATCAAAAATATTGATTTTTCATTTTTGGTCTTATATGAAAGAAAAGGTCTTCAAAATTAACCTGGTCTCCAAAAAAGAAAAATCGATATTTTTGTGATGTTTTTCAACATAATCGGCCCGTATCTAAATAAATAGGCAAGGCAAAGGCAAGGCAAGTTTATTCATATAGCACATTTCATACACAGAGCGTATTCAAAGTGCTTTACATAAAAAGAAGTAGAATAATCATAAAAGCAATAATAAAAACAATAATCCCAAAAAAAAGAAGTAGAACAATCATAAAAACAATGATCACAACAATAAAACAAAAAAATATATAAAAACTGATTGATATAATGATTTCAAAATGGATTTAAAATAAATTTAAGACAGTTAAAAACAGAATGCAATCAGTTCGGACGAAGCACAGTGCTCATTCAGTAAATGCACAGCTAAACAGATGAGTTTTGAGTCTAGATTTAAATGAAGCTAATGTTTTAGAACATTTGATCTCTTCTGGAAGCTGATTCCAACTACGGGCAGCATAATAGCTAAAAGCGGATTCCCCTTGTTTTGTGTGAACCCTTGGTATTTCTAACTGACTCGATCCTAATGATCTGAGCGGTCTGTTAGGTTTATATTCAGTGAGCATATCTGCAATGTATTTAGGTCCTAGGCCATTGAGTGATTTATGTCAGTAAAAGTACTTTAAAATCAATTCTAAATGTAACTGGAAGCCAGTGTAGGGACCTGAGGACTGGTGTGATATGCTCAGATTTTCTGGTTCTAGTCAGAATCCTGGCAGCAGCGTTCTGGACGAGCTGCAGCTGTCTAATGGTTTTCTTGGGAAGGCCAGTGAGGAGACCATTACAATAATCCACCCTGCTTGTGATAAAGGCATGAACAAGTTTCTCCAAGTCTTGGCTGGAAACTAAACATCTAATTCTTGCAATGTTTTTAAGATGATAGTATGCTGATTTAGTTACTGCTTTGACATGACTACTGAAACTAAGGTCTGACTCCATAATCACACCAAGATTCCTGACTTGGTTTTTAGTTGTTTGACCCCTAGCATCAAGGTATGCATTCACCTTAAGAACTTCCTCTTTGCTTCCGAATGCAATGACTTCAGTTTTCTCCTTGTTTAACTGAAGGAAGTTCTGGCACATCCAACTGTTAATTTCATCAATGCATTGGCAGAGGGAGTCAATGGGGCTGTAGTCATTTGGCGATAAGGCTAGGTAAATCTGGGTATCATCAGCATAGCTGTGATAGGCAATTTGGTTCTTTCTCATTATTTGACTTAGTGAAATAGAATAGAACACTAAACACTAAAATAGAACGCCGACTTCCGACTCATTACGGCAGATCGGGTCAGTAATGTTAAAAATGTCTTGGTCTGGCTGTCCAGCTTTAAACCTTATTCAGGTGAAGAGACAGGGCAGGCCGAGCTGCAGTGCAAGGTCAGTGATCTTCACCTGGACGCTCGGCTCATTATTATCGCCCGGGTCACGATCCCAATTAACACCTGGACAACACTCTGCATCCTCTCTCTCACACACACACACACACACTGCCCACATAACTCCAGTCTGTGTGCACATTGGGTCTCGTTCACCAGCCGTTCCTGAGAAGAAATTGAATCTTAAAACCCACTCATGAAGTTTTCAGCTGCAACACCGCTGCCGCCTCCAAGTCACCGGAATTCTGCGCTTGGGTTTTCTTTCTGCTTTTCCACTCGTTAGGTTCCGTTTCCCCACTCGTCATTATCCACACCTGGTCCCTGTTAAACTACCTCGCTCAGTCTGCACGAGCATTGGTTGAAAGTTTTTGGTTGCTCGTTGGTTATTTGTTGCAGTCTTACTGGTTGACAGTGCGTCTGGCGCTGGAGGTTGTGGGTTTGATTCCTGGGGATGGGTGTTTGTGTGAGTGTGTGAGTAAGTGAGTGGGTGTTGGGGGTTAAAAGGTGAGGAGATGCTATTCCAGTCTCTAGTTAGGACAGTGGCAGCTAGACCAAAAGGTTGTGGGTTCGAATCCTACCTCCAGCACTAGCATCATTTAGTCGCTGAGCAGGACACATGACCCCAAGTTGCTGCAGGGAAACTGTCCTGAAATTAGGAAAATGGAAGATGCTCTGAGTAAGAGCATTTTGCAATTTTTATTGCAAAATTAAGGCTTTTTGAATTGCACATAGTTACATTGAATAAAATTCATGCTGTTTATGTTAAAATCCAAATTTATTTGAAGCGCTGATACTATCTCTAGAAGACATTTACAGGAAAATAAAAACAGAACACAACAGACATGAATAGAATGCAATGAGTTAAATTAATTAAGGTATTTAAAAAATGTCATCAGGATTATTAAAACACATACAGTTTTTACAAATGATACATTTTGCTTTACTATAAAATCTACAGTAAAGGGAGATATCAATACTCATATTCAGTTTGATGCGCTTATTTCACCAGTAAGTCCCACATATCCCAGCATTATTACCTGCATTATTTGATCTTCTCCTGAATATAAATAAATAAATAATTTAATGCTCATAATTT
Source organism: Distichodus sexfasciatus (assembly GCA_032718565.1). Lineage (NCBI taxonomy): Eukaryota > Metazoa > Chordata > Actinopteri > Characiformes > Distichodontidae > Distichodus > Distichodus sexfasciatus. The sequence continues at coordinate 757,115 of JAVGVS010000196.1, read as the reverse complement.
AATATGCACCTATTGCATGTGGTGCAGATGGGTCTCAAAAAGGTGCTCTGTGGCTATAAAAAAATTATAAATAAGTATTAAGTACTGATATTAAGTACCAAAGCCCTTGACACTCTTAGGGCCAGTTGAGGATTAAGCCTAGTCCTAGACTAGCTTTGATTTTGAATTTTAAATCTCCATTAGTACTGCATCTTAGTCCAAGACTAGGCTTAATCCATGAGCAAGAAACCAGTCCTTGATGCATAGATGTTTCCTTTCATGCATTCAAATATTTTCATATTCATTTTTATGTACATGTACAGCACTTTGGACAGTGAAAAGTGTATAAAAAGTGCTTCATAAATACATTTGACTTAATAAAAAAGCATAAGATATGATATTGGTACACACTTCCAGATGGCATTGTAAATGTAAATGTAATTTAATTATATACAGTATATATACAGTAGTGTGCAAAAGGTTTAGGCAGCCGTAAACAAAGAATGCTTTCAAAAATGGAAGTGTTAATCATTTATTTTCATCAATCAACAAAATGCAGTGAATGAACAAAAGAGAAATCTAAATCAAATCAGTATTTGGTGTGACCAGCCTTTGCCTTCAAAACAGCATCAATTCTTCTAGGTACACTTGCACACAGTTTCTGAAGGAACTCGGCTGGTAGGTTGTTCCAAACATCTTGGAGAACTAACCACAGATCTATAATCCTATAATCCTACAAAATAATATAATGACTGAAAAATAATATAATGACTATAATCCTACAAAATAATATAATGACTGAAAAATAATATAATGACTATAATCCTACAAAATAATATCATGACTATAATCCTACAAAATAATATAATGACTATAATCCTACAAAATGCCTGACTTTGTGCAAGTGTACCTATAAGAATTGATGCTGGTTTGAAGGCAAAAGGTAGTAACACCAAATATTGATTTGATTTAGATTTTTCTTTTGTTCGCTCACTTTGCATTTTGTAAATTGATCAAAATAAACAATCATTTATATTTCTGAAAGCATTCTTTATTTACAGCATTTTTTTACACCTGCCTAAAACTTTTGCACAGTACTGTGTATGTTCATAGATTTATTCATATTACACCTAATATATGTTTTTATTATTGCACCAGCAAGAAAAGCCCATAAACAGCACATTAATATAACGCTATTCATCTGAGAAATATTCCCATATTAAAGTCTTTTCCCTATATTTATCAGGTTGTCGTAGGTGGAGAAGCCCTCCGGTTCGCCGTTGTTGTCGCTGGTGGGCGGAGTGAAAATAGGAGCTGGGTATGAATATCGCTCATCTTCCTCCTCTCCATCCACCTCTTCTTCCAGGTCTGGATAAGCAGCATCAAGATCCTCATCCATCCCCCAGGGAGCGCCACTCTCGTACCCCTCTGGCAAGGGGTAAGCGCTTTCCTCCGCGTAGTCGCCCTCCAGCACCTCACTTTCTTCCTCTGTTGGAACTGGAAAGGGTGGGACAGGGGGGATGTCTTCAAGACTCGGCCAGTAGGACGTCTGCATCTCGGCCAAGGGGTGTGGCTGAGAGCGGGGTTTGGCGACCATGGCGTAGACCGGCTCGGGGGCTTCGGAGGCGACGGGGGTAAGTGGAGGGCAGCTGTTAATGCTCTTCACCTGACCCTTGTCGGGCAGCTCAATGGCGTTGAGGGACAAGCTCCTGAAAGACGCCATTAGCTTTTTGGCTGGACGCTGCTTTCTCACAGAGCTCGACCCGGGCCCAAGCCCAGTCCCGGTCCTGTCCAATCCCGTGGAGTCTTCTTTGTCATTGGAATTCGCGTCGCTGTGAGGACTTTTTTGTTTGGCTGCCGGTTTATCGTTGGTAGGAAGGTAGCGAATGGCGTCGCTGACGATGGAGAAAAGACGGCCTCCTTGGGTGGTGGCGAACTCAAAGTTGCCCTCGCCGGACTGGCACCTGCGACCCGCCTCAAAGGAGAAGGACAGCTGTAGGAGAAGAAAGAATGGAAACATTTACGTTTATGGCAATTAGCAGTTCTAATCCAGGACGACGTACGTACATCAGTGTTTTGTGAAACCTGGAGGCAAAAGAGAGAATAAGTTGAGAGTCATGTGCGTAACAGTGGCAGTAGAAACCATGTCAGGTTTCAACACGCCCAAGGGAAGCAGTGTATAGAGAAAAGAGAAGAGGACCGAAGACCGAGCCTTGAACGGAAACTTTATGCTTCTATTTACAGCAGCTTGTGTTTGCCTACTGGTTACCGCCTGAGTAATTCTGAGCGCAGGCTGTTTATTCCCCTGCCTCATATCCGGCAAAACAGCCCAGTCGGACGGGATTACTAAATTAGCTTTTTTCACTCCGCTGTGCCCCACACACTCCTAAAAAACACATGATCACGGCGGAACATTTTTCGAATTTGCAAAGTGTAGCACACTGCAGACATCCTGACCTACACAAACTTGCTCATAAGACAAGGTGTACTATGTAAGAACAATTTCTTTAATCACATGCTTCAGTTATTAAATATACACCATTCAGCCACGACATTATGACCACCGACAGGTGATGCCAATCAGAGCACGGCTCATTGCCAAATTGCTCCCTGTAGTTAGAAAATTGCAAGTTTCTGAGGATAGTATGCTAAATGGCGTACAAAAATGTAAATAAATTGAAACAGGTCCACAAAACTGAAAGTAAATATCATTTGCTGTCTCACCCTGTCCTGGCCGAATTTCCGGATGAAGCAGTAAGGCCAGGAGAAGATGACATGTTTGGTTTTGTGATGCTTCAGGAGTAAGCGGTCGCTCTGAGGGGTCAGGATGTATTCTCCAAACAGCTTACACCGCAACGACGCCTCCGTGTCCACCATCATGACCAGGAATTCTCGCGCTGCAGCAGGACAGAGGAGCACACAGTCAGCGTTAAGTTCTGTGCTGTGAAGCCTGGAAAAGCACTGAAGTAGGGTTACTCAAATTATGAACCAAATGTCCACCTTTCCTCACCACAAATATCCTCTTTTCTAACCACAAATGCTGCATTACTCCAGTTGGATGGTTGGTGAGTGGGGACACATTGACACAATGTAATGTTACACACATTTTAAAACATAAATTCCCATGTGGACGGTTGGTGGCGTAACGGTAGGGTGTTCGCCCCGTGATCAGAATGTTGCATTTTTTAATCCAGGCCCGGTAAATGTACCACGTCCCCTCTCATATTTCACTTTATTTATATATCTGTGTGCCACATAAATGAAAATATTATTTGTATTAAAATTAGGGATGCACAATAAGGGAATTATTGGCCAATGCTGATATCCGATCATTTTCATGCTAATACCTGCTGAAACCGATAAATGATGAAGGGCATGTAAAGACAAATTATTTTGCTCACCAAAGTCCCACTGTGCACTCAGAATTTTGGCACACCATTAACTCAACACACTTGACATTTCTAACACAGCGCTAAGTCGAGAGAGCGTGAAAGCAGAGTGGAGCGATGAGGCGGAGCATTTCCTGTGTAGTGCATAACAAGTTAAGATAAAGTCACCCTATGTAGTGTACCAAGTCAAATAGGGCACGTATGACACTCCATGTGCACTACCTAGTGTGTAGAGAGCCGTTAAGCTACAACCCCGGCTATTTCCTGAGATGCATACTACCACATACCACATTTTCTTTTTTATCTCTTTCCCTTTATCTCCTTATTTCTAAGTTATTTTAAGGTTCTATTGTTCTCCTTGTTATTTTATTGTTATTTTATTATTTTTACTATCAGGATACATTTCACTGCATGTTGTACTTGTATAATTTGCATGTGACAAATAAAGAATCTTGAATAGAAAAGTATGATAAGAGCAGCTTACCTACCATACTATTAAGTGCAGTAGTACACGGCTCGGGACACGGCCCATGTGTGAGCTCACATTCACCAAGGCTACGTTCACACTGCCAGCCACATCGTTCAATTCCGATTTTTTGCTCAGATGGGATTTGTCTATCTTGACGGTTCACATTCATAACTACAAGTGACCTGTATCTGACTGTAATGTGAACGCATCGGTCCTCCGAAACGTCACGCATGCGCACACTGATACGTTTTCACACGGGTCAACTGCGTCACCAACAACAAAAAACGTCATATCTGTGGGACGACTCATGGCATTAAAAATGGAGGCGTTAGTAGCTCACGCATGTATCGCACTTTGCTCTGGAGGACGACACACAGTGAATCAGCTGGACATGAGCACGTCGAAAAGGAGAAAAGAAGTCAGGCGGCTAGCTTTTTCTGCTATCGCAGCTCTCCTCCATTTTTACCTTCCCGCGCTGCCGGTGCAGGCTGATGATGTCAGCGCATGCGTACAGGCAAAAAGCCACATGAATTCCGATTTGAGCGTTCACATTCAGGTGGCATGGCCGCGAATCGGATACGTATCGGATTTAGTACCACATATGAAAGTGACACAAATCCGATTTGAAAAGATCAGATTTGTATGTCCTCACAGCCCACAGAAAATTTGAGTCACTTCAGCAGGCAGTGTGAACGTAGCCTATGTGAAGGAAGCACACAGTTTAGTAGTTAAACATGTTCCCGTGTGCAGCAGAGTTGGGCGTAAAGACAAGAGATTTTGCTGGTGAACGTCCACTGCGTGATCAGAATTTTGGCACAAACTAACACCATACATTTTAAGACAGAAGTCGTGGGCCGTATAAAATCCCTCCTCGGACTCTGGACATAACTGACACAAGTGCTTTCTTGTCCTTTCCCACATACAATAAATGTCATAAAATATCAGCTGAAAATATCAGGCAAATCTAAGCAAATCTAGTCTGATGATTTTAAAAAGCAATTATCGGCCGATTCCGATATGATTCTGATATTATTGTGCATTCTACATCACGCTCGGAATTTTGCTGCAAAATGACGCCATAGATTGCAGAGTTGGTGCGGATTTGATAATCTGCGTGACCCCATGTGTGACTCCCATCACCACCACCACCACCACCCGCTTCCAGCCACAAGGCTCTGGACACACGGGGAGAAACTCGATTACTCTGCACAGGACTTCACTTCAATCAGGTGCCCGCTCTTTGAGAGGAATAAAAGAAACGTTTTTCTCTTATTTTGCACAATCGCGCTGCTCTTTCATTTCATCCTTCGATGCTCGGCGGCGGATTTTTGACTTGGTTTTTTTTCCCTGGATAATGTCTGTCTATTTTAAGACAGCTTGACTTGGATGTTGTCTTTGATTTCTGCAAAGCTGCTGTCAAGGACACTTTTTATTTCATGACGCCTTGTTCCGGTTATACGGCTTATGCCATCTCTCTCTTTCACACACACACACACAATCACACACACACAATCACACACATTGCATGAATACCTGCACATGCACAGCACTGCATCATGCATATTCACACCTGCCACATCTGTATCAGCTTTTTGAATGCAAACGAAACATTTTTATCCCATGACTAAGACGAGACACTGCAGAACTGAAAACTAGATCTTTAATAATAAAGTTGTGAGGAATAATGAGAGTAAAATGTTGACTGGTGAACTGTCAGATGTTTAAAACACGTCTAGTTTGTTTATCTATTTGGAAGTGAGTGATTATTTGTCATCGTGAACACAGCACAGCACACAGTGCACCACAACCAAATCTGCATTTGACCCATCCATGAAGGAGCAGTGGGCAGCTAACATGGGCAGTACCCGGGGAGCAGTGCTTGGGGACGGTACCTTGCTCATGAGTACCTCTGGGCTACCGTTACTAGTCTGGGATTCAAACCGGTGACCTTTTAATCACAGGGCAAACGCCGTAACCGTTACGATATCAATTGCCATCCAAAGAAAGAGTAAAATGTGTGCACGAGAAA
>JAVGVS010000196.1:686249-746249 GCA_032718565.1 Distichodus sexfasciatus | reverse complement strand
GTAATTTAAACAGGAAGCTCCAAATATTACGTACACTCTTCGAATTTACCAAGATCTGAAAATCAATTCCAAATTTCACATTTTAAAAACGGGTGGATTGCTAACATTTTCAAAAATATTTTTACTTTTTTTTCCACTTTATTGCCAAAAATATTGTTTAAGATCCTGGTAAATTGAAAAATTGTCATTCCTTTAATTTCACTTGTAATATAAATTGACAGCTTTACATATTACATATAGGCATTTTAATTACTAGGATCTGAAATAGAATTTTTGCAAATATTTAGATTATAAATATAGAAAACAGGAAGATTACGGATTGCTAACACTGAGGGAACAGCACGAATGTTCCAAAAATCGTACACGGTCGTCCCTCGTTATGCGGCGAGTCATGATTAAGTGGGCAGATTTGCATATTATGTATGTCTTCTGATTTACCAGGATCTGAAATTTTATGTTACAAAGATTTTGATTAAGATTCTACAAATGAAGGGGTGAAACGCTCCAAAATTTGGGTGAATCTTCATCTCTCATTATGCAGCAAGCGGGGATTCAAGCGGGAAGCTTTACATATTACATACACATTTCAATTTACCAGGATCTGAAATCATTTTGTGGAAAGATAAAGAATAATAACGAGGAAGGTGTGGCGGATTGATAACTAACATAGCGTGCAGCTAATGCATGTCGTGAACGTTCTAAAAATCCCACATTATGCGGTGAAGTATTTTTTCTAGAGGATGAGGATGAGTTTCTTCGTCTCGTTCCTGCACTCTCACCGTCGGCTTTTCACCACCTTACTGAAGCGTTTTTGATTTTTGATTTTATTGCAACGCAGCGATTGTGCCCGGTTTCTGCTTTGATGTTGAACTCCCGACTCGGCAAATCACAACACGGCCTCGCCGTCCAATCAGACCTGCCGCGAAACGCTTTCAATCCAATTATGGTGGCAGGGCCTAGAGGCAGTCGGACCGCCGTCGGATACGCACTCCCTTTTATTCACTTACCGCGCTGAAAAAGAGAGCGTCTGATCGTGTTTTAGCTTTAAACGCTTTTATGACGACATTATAACCTGGTTGCATAAAAAAATTAATAAGAGTCTGAGTGTTACTGTGGAATAAAAGTGAGCTGGGTAAAGGCTGGGGGAAACGGGGGTCTCCGCTGTGCAGAATCCTTGTGGTGTTCGTACATTCTTTTCACATCAAACCCAAAAGCCAGAATTTTAAAAGTTGCTTTCCAAAACCAACTGGATAAAAATGTTTTCCGGCGCTGATTTTGCACTCTAATAAAACATGGAGATAAATGACTTGAACGCAGGTGGCAGTTACTCAGTGTAAAACATGGTAAAAAAGGTACAGAAATTGTATCATACACATGTCTAAATAAATAAATATTTCTTATGAATTGAAGGCAGCTAAATAAAAATGCAGGCAATAACAAAAATGTGCTCTTTCTAATTATAGCAGGGCTGTCTTGGTCTTTTCCCATCAAATACATACATAAGTGAGCAGCTCTGGGCTTCTGAATGAACCAGTATAAGTTGAGCATGTCTCGCATATGATATTACAATAATAAAACCTTAAATAACAGGACAGAAGAATGCTCGAAATGTGCAAGATCTCAAAAGGTTCACAATCTGCTATCTATCTATTTTTGATGTCTATAGACGGCTCAGTACTCGTAAAACTACAGTACTGTGCAAAAGTTTTAGGCAGGTGTGAAAAAATGCTGTAAACAAAGAATGCTTTCAGAAATATAAATAATGATTGTTTATTTTGATCAATTTACAAAATGCAAAGTGAGCGAACAAAAGAAAAATCTAAATCAAATCAATATTTGGTGTTACTACCTTTTGCCTTCAAACCAGCATCAATTCTTATAGGTTCACTTGCACAAAGTCAGGGGTTTTGTAGGATTATAGTCATTGTATTATTTTGTAGGATTATAGTCATTATATTATTTTATAGGATTATAGTCATTGTATTATTTTGTAGGATTATAGTCATTATATTATTTTGTAGGATTATAGTCATTATATTATTTTGTAGGATTATAGTCATGATATTATTTTGTAGGATTATAGTCATTATATTATTTTGTAGGATTATAGTCATGATATTATTTAGTAGGATTATAGGATTATAGATCTGTGGTTAGTTCTCCAAGATGTTTGGAACAACCTACCAGCCGAGTTCCTTCAGAAACTGTGTGCAAGTGTACCTAGAAGAACTGATGCTGTTTTGAAGGGTGGTCACACCAAATATTGATTTGATTTAGATTTCTCTTTTGTTCATTCACTGCATTTTGTTGATTGATGAAAATAAATGATTAACACTTCCATTTTTGAAAGCATTCTTTGTTTACAGCATTTTTTCACACCTGCCTAAAACTTTTGCACAGCACTGTACGTATGGGACAAATAAAGCATCTTGAATCTTTGTCTTTGCAGAATTTGATTTTTGAAAGTAATGTGCAATCACGAGACAGTCACGTCTGAGTAAAAGAAGGTATTGTGTCAGCACGATAAAGTAAAAATAGAGTGATGAAGTTCACGAGACAGTCACGTCTGAGCACAAAAATTTCATGTGAGCAAGAGATGGTATAAAGTGAGCAGGGGAAAGCAACATATGCACAAGCACAAGAAAGTATCATGTGAGCACGAGGAAGTAACATCTTGAATCTTGGTCTTTTCAGAAGAACTCAACGTTGCTGCATTTGACTCGGCGACTCAACTAATTATTAATAAGCTCCAAAAAATTCCCAAATCACTGTGAATATTGATCTCTTTACACATTGAGAAGAGGCAGCGTGAGTTGGGCTTAAACATGATGGAGGCTAAAAGCTGAAGCTCTATTCAGCTGCAGCTTATAAAAGTGGAACAGAATTTCCCTTTGCGTTTGTTGAAGGACATGACAATCTGCTGCTTCTGTGCTTGAATAACTAATGCGTGTGTGTGTGTTTCAGTGTAAAGATGATTTCAGCCTTGTGGTTTCAAACGCTGTCTGAACGTCTAGCGGCCTTCTGGAGCTGAGGATGTGTTTTATTCTTCGTTTGCTTTGCGGAGTTTCTGTCATTTAAATCCATTCACTGTTTCTTGTCCATCACACCTCGGGTTTATATCTATCTAATAAGATCTTAAATTTTTCAACAAGTGAACACTGTGTACTTTTGCTGCTGTGATGCTGATGTAAATGTACGTCCCCAAAAATGAGGTCTCAAATGATCACACGATATTTCGGTTATGTGCAGCTAACGCAGTAATAACTCATCTTCATCCCTGATTTTTGGCTTTAGCTTTCATTGTAAATGCTCAACAATCTATCCATCATTTAGTTGGCCGTGTAGCGGTTAGGCTGTTCGCATGAATTTATGTAGCATTTTTAGTGCCCCTTGAGGTCAAAATTATAGGCTGATCACAACGCCGAGATGCACACCCTTCCTACTTACCCTGACAATTTCAGCTTTCTGCTATTTACAATTCAAGCTGCATAACGCATTTTGTAGGGTAAATAATAAATAATAAGAAGAAACAGTTACAAGAGTGATCTTCATGCTTGTAGCCTAATTAATTAACTTATTAAGTTTAGTGTTCTAATTTAGATGTGTTATCAGTGATTATTTTCATTTGTTGTGTGTAAATATATTATTATTGTGCATTATTAATTTTTATTATTACTGTTATGTTAAATAGTACGATGAACAGGTGTGGCAGGCATGCACCTTGTCCAGAGGAGGGTAAAACCTGCACTCAAACAGGAGCCACACCGACTGAAAATAACTTCATTAAATAACTAAATTAATTTAATAATTGACAAATTAGCTGCCGACCAAAATAATCAGTCATTTCAGGCCCTGGACAGATGAAATGACGAAGAAAGAGGAATGAAGAGACACGTTCATGCGTCTCTCTGTGTGCTCTGCGTGTTTGAGGTATCTCACTCTCGAGTCAGAATCTCACTTTTGCACCACACTTTTCCACTACAGCGCCTTTAAAGTCACAGTAGATTCTTAAAAAGCACCTTTCTGCAGTTTTCAGCATCTTTCTGAAGCTTTAAGATGTGCACGCCTTATACTGATTTTGGCCCAGAGCTACTGATTTATGTAAAAATACCAAGACAAACATTATCATCCTTTCATTTCCACAGCAATCAGACTCTATAACCGCTCCCTCCGTCACTCTCCCTCACAATAATGTGCACAATAAATGTAACTACACTTTACAATAACTTCTATTAACATGTGCTATATATACAGCTTATATATATACACACTACCAGTCAAAAGTTTGGACTCACCTTCCCATTCAATGTTTTATCTTTATTTTCATTACTATTTACATTGTAGATTCTCACTAAAGGCATCAAAACTATGAATGACCTGTGTAAGGGCTATTAGACGCAGAAGGAGAGTGATGGAGTGCTGCGCCACATGGCCTGGCCTCCACAGTCACCTGACCAAACCCAATCGAGATGGTTTGGGATGAGATGGACCGCAGAGTGAAGGCAAAAGGGCCAACAAGTGCTCAGCATCTGTGGGAACTCCTTCAAGACTGTTGGAAAAGCATTTCATGTGACTACCTCATGAAGCTCATCGAGAGAATGCCAAGAGTGTGCAAAGCAGTGATCAAAGCAAAGGCTGGTTATTTTCAAGAATCTAAGATATAAAACATGTTCTGGGTCATTTCACACTTTGTTGTTTACTACATAATTCCATATGTGTTCATTCATAGAGCCTTCAGTGAGAATCTACAATGTTAATAGTCCTGATAATAAAGAATAAAACATTGAATGGGAAGGTGTGTCCAAACTTTTGACTGCTAGTGTATATATTCAATACACTGTGCACTATATAAGGGGGTTGGTGACCTAGTGGTAGGACACTCGCCTTTGGACCAAGAGGTTGTGGGTTCGAATCCGACCTCTGGCGTTACCAACGTTGGGTCCCTGAGCAAGACCCTTAACTCTAAGGTGCTCTCAGGGGAACTGTCCCTGAAATTAGGAAATGTAAGTCACTCTGGATAAGAGCGTCTGCTAAATGCTGTAGCTGTAAATGTGAATCTGTATATGTCTCTATGTGCAATACATCCTATACTGTGCAATATATTTTTTATGTGCAACACATTTACTCTTAATACATTTAGAATCTATATTCTTTTTTTTTTCAGATTTTACTCATAGGAGGTACTTTTTAAGCCAACATAGTCTATTCTATTTATTGCATTATTGCATTGCATTCTATTTATTTATTTGTATTTTTATTTAAGCTTTAACTATATTTTTGGGTATTATTCTTTATTGTTCTGTCCTTGTGTCTTGTGAATTGTGCAGCAATGATGTGAGAAATTTCCTTCGGGATGAATAATGTTTTCTGATTCTGATTCTGATATTGATAATAAGTTCAGTGAGTTCTTCCGCAAAGACCAAGATTCACTCTCCTTCATTTGTCACATACTTACTTATACAAGCACCACATGAGTGAAATGAACTCCGATCCTAAAACTGGAAATATTTAACTAGAGATGCATTCCCACAAGAAAACGCCAGCGTGATGCTCAAATTTTGCAGCTGTGACATGAAAACTGGCCGAACAGAAAGACTTTGATTAAAATGCATTGAAGTGAACGGGGAAGGAGGGATGAGTTGAGTAAGAAAAAGACGAGTGCGGGTGGAAACAGATTGAGTTGTGTGTTCAGTGAGGTGGTCTGAGGTGTCGTGTGAAAACAGGCCGCGGGACGCTTTCGAAACCCAAATCCCATGTATTCTTAAAGGGAGAAAAATAATTTGGTAGCTTTGAGAAGAGCGATGGTCGTGCAGTAAAGTGTTAAAATCTGAACTATGAGAAAAAAAAAAACGGGTGAAAACCATTTACTGAACGAGGGCATGTATCAAAAACGTGTTTACAAGCACCACACACCGCACACCAATGTGCCCGTGCAGAAACACCTGCAGCCCGAGGCCTGATCCAAGACAAAAAATTGTTAAAGCTCAAAAATTGTTGAGCAGCGAACAGCAAATAGTGCTGCTTTTAAAAAAACTGAATGTGTTTCTAAATGCAAGTCACACACGGCATTGCTTTTTCCAGACAGGAGGCTCAAGCCGGACAGGAGATGGTCGAGCGGGAACGCCGGGAGCCCGAGGCCTGATCTGGGTTTGAGGAAGCAGGCGAACGGCGAGGACGGCTCGTATCTTTCCCGCTTGATTTCATTTGAGATGGCGCGCGGGGCCCGGAAAAAGCGCCGGGGCCTCGGCGTCAACACTTAATGGAATCAAGTTTGGCCACCTGTGGCCCGAATAGTCCATTTGTCTCCCGCCCTGAGGATCTGGAGCTGGAATAAAAAAGAAAATGTTCGTCCTTGAAAGAGGACAAACAGAAATAAGCTCACACCCTCGCCACGCACCGCATTCTTTATTCATGTCTGTAGGTGTGGGCAATAATGTCGAAATATCGGGCCTCGTTCACCAACGCGTGTTCACCAACGTCATCTTATTCAAGGTTGTTCTTATGTAAAAAAGGAATCTATGAACGTGAAAAGTATAGAAATTCCTAATAAAAATGTGCTGCAAAGCAAGAAAACATATGAATTAAGTTGATAATGCAGCTGCAAAATACTGCAATTACCAAAACGCTTCAGAAATTCACTAAACACTCATCAACACGACGCACCACGTTTTACACATGCGCTGCACATTCATAGATGCACTACAAATACACAAAACACATGCGACCCCACAAACTATAACTAGGGAAGTTGGATTTGACATTGTAAAATGGTAAAATGTAGTCTACATTCAGCGGAGGGTGATGTGGTGCAGCATAATGACTGTAGACATACACTCTGTAGGAAATAGCTCTTTTACTCACACTACTGTACTCTTCTGCCAAATGCCTCACGGTGCTGGGGATTATTTTAATAAAAACAAAACAGCACTAAACTTAACGAGTTTAAAATGACTGAATATGTATTAGTAATTTTCAGAGAGTCATACATTACTGTAATTGTGTTACTTGTGTAACATGTTACAACACTGATGGATTTTAGTTCTGTATTTTAGTGTGAGTCTGTGAGTGTGTTATTGATCAATAGCAGAATAAATTGTTTCACATAACTCCTGAGACAATCTTCTTGTATGTCTTCTGTTTCAAGTGAATCCCACAGTTACAAAAGTGTCAGATTTAATGTGAGACAGAGGTTAAGGTTAGGGTTTGGGGAAGTTAGGACTGTGCAATATGAATCTAAAATCTTACATCCCAGTATACAGTACTGTGCAAAAGTTTTAGGCAGGTGTGAAAAAATGCTGTAAACAAAGAATGTGTTCAGAAATATAAATAATGATTGTTTATTTTTATCAATTTACAAAATGCAAAGTGAGCGAACAAAAGAAAAATCTAAATCAAATCAATATTTGGTGTTACTACCTTTTGCCTTCAAACCAGCATCAATTCTTATAGGTACACTTGCACAAAGTCAGGGGTTTTGTAGGATTATAGTCATTATATTATTTTGTAGGATTATAGTCATTATATTATTTTGTAGGATTATAGGATTATAGATCTGTGGTTAGTTCTCCAAGATGTTTGGAACAACCTACCAGCCGAGTTCCTTCAAAAACTGTGTGCAAGTGTACCTAGAAGAACTGATGCTGTTTTGAAGGCAAAGGGTGGTCACACCAAATATTGATTTGATTTAGATTTCTCTTTTGTTCATTCACTGCATTTTGTTGATTGATGAAAATAAATGATTAACACTTCCATTTTTGAAAGCATTCTTTGTTTACAGCATTTTTTCACACCTGCCTAAAACTTTTGCACAGCACTGTACGTCATTTCATATCCTGATAACGATATATATCACAATGTAGTAGATTTTCCGTAAATTCAGTGCAACTTTCACAAGCAAAATCTTGTGTCTGTGTGCGCTCAACTCCCACATGCACGCTCCAAACACTTCACACTGTCATGACCCCCCTGGACTTTGGCCATAACAGGCCTCCTATTGACGTTGCTGAGCGGCCAGCAGATGCAGCCAGTGTTTAGGTTGTGGTGTGTTCAGTTCTGTCTCGTGCTCCCTGTCTGTCAAGTCCTCTTCCCACCTTCCTGTTGGGTCCTATTGGTTGATCATCGTTCATTAGTTTGTTCACCTGGTTCTTGTTTGTTTCGGTCCAGCCCCCTGTTCTGATTGGTTCTCACTTTATTGGTTTACCCTGATTATTTTCTGATTGCTTTTTGATTGGTTCCCCTTTGTTTAATTGATCCAGCCCCTCCTTTCTGTTTTAGGGTATAAGCTTAGCTATTGTCTCTGTCGGTCCACCACTTGTGTTGGCGTGCTGTGTGTGGTTTCAACCCCCAGCTTGAAGAAGAGGAGTTTGGTTTTGTTTGTGGCCCTCGCGCTGGTTTTGTTTGAAGTTTGTCAATAAAGATGGCTTGCACTGTGGCCTCGCCTCATGTCATGCCGACACCACACCTCATGACACACGCGCTCATATGGAGTGATAAAGATTCACCTATATTTTAAAAGACCTGTTTTTAATGCAGTTTTATTCATTATTCATTATTCGTTCATTTTTTGTGGCACTCTGCTATACAGTGCTCTAGTAAGTTGTCTTCAAGGTGAATTGAAAGAAAGAAAGTGATGAGATAGATAGATGTGTGTGTGTGTGTGTACGCGTCTCACCACTCTCAGCGGTCTCATACAGCGAGTTCTCGGTCATCTCCATCGGTGTGTGATCTCTGACCGGCGCCGAGAGACTGACCTGTCTGGGTAAATGAGCGTCGGTCTGGTTCTGCGGAAACAGATGAGAAGCAGACGTTTCCAACACACGCTTCCATCAGTGCAGATTTAAAATGATACGAGCATTTTCACTCCCGCTGCACTCTACAGCTTCGGTTAAACAATCTACAAAAAGCCAACAAACTGTGATGTGGAAAAAGACAGCCGACGTGTACTGTGTGAAACTGGTTGCTTCTAATAATAAATGTAATTAACAGCAGCTGTGTGAATGTTAACCACGTGTGTGGTGAACCAGTGTGGCGTGTGTGTGTTCATGCAGGAAGTGTGTGTGTCTGTGTGTTAGGGGGCATTTTAATCATTTTTGGGATGTAGCACAAGTGCATTAAGGGCAGGTCATAGTTAAAGTTTAAGCGTGCAAGAGTAGTTACCTCTGGTCAGGTAAGGCAAGGGCTGAACCGATCGTCAAGCTGACCGATTACCGGTATTTTCATACTTATCGATATCTGTCATTTCAACTTGCTAAATCAGCACCACTAATTCATTCATTCATAAAGCTTAGACTGGTCGGACCGAGGGTGTAGAATCACATGTGGACGGTGTGGCTGTGTCCCTACCAATTCCTACTGATTGCTGAACTTCCCAACTGATACATTCCATCAAAAAGAAGGGAAAGAAAGTAAAGAATAAGAGTAGGAGAAAGAAAGAAAGAAAGAAAGAAAGAAAGAAAGAAAGAACGAAAGAAAGATAGAAAGAAAGAAAGAAAGAAAGATAGAAAGAAAGAAAGAAAGAAAGAAAGAAAGAAAGAAAGAAAGAAAGAACGAACGAAAGAAAGAAAGAAAGAAAGAAAGAAAGAGAATGAGTAAGTGAGTTAGTGAGTGAGTGAGTAGGTGAGTAGGTGAGTAAGTGAGTAAGTGAGTGAGTGAGTGAGTGAGTAAGTGAGTGAGTGAGTGAGTGGGTAAGTGAGTGAGTAAGTGAGTGAGTGAGTAGGTGAGTGAGTGAATGAGTGAGTGAGTGGGTGAGTGAATGAGTGAGTGAGTGGGTAAGTGAGTGAGTGAGTGAGTGAGTGGGTAAGTGAGTGAGTGAGTGAGTCAGGGAGTGAGTGAGTGAGTGAGTGAGTGGGTAAGTGAATGGGTAAGTGAGTGAGTGAGTGAGTGAGTGGGTGAGTGAATGAGTAAGTGAGTGAGTGAGTGAGTGAGTGGGTAAGTGAATGAGTAAGTGAGTGGGTAAGTGAGTGAGTGAGTGAGTGAGTGGGTGAGTGAATGAGTAAGTGAGTGAGTGAGTGAGTGAGTGGGTAAGTGAATGAGTAAGTGAGTGGGTAAGTGAGTGAGTGAGTGAGTGAGTGGGTGAGTGAGTGGGTAAGTGAGTGAGTGAGTGAGTGAATGAGTGAGTGAGTGGGTGAGTGAATGAGTGAGTGAGTGGGTAAGTGAGTGAGTGAGTGAGTGAGTGAGTGAGTGGGTAAGTGAGTGAGTAAGTGAGTGGGTAAGTGAGTGGGTAAGTGAGTGAGTGAGTGAGTGGGTGAGTGGGTGAGTGAATGAGTGAGTGAGTGAGTGAGTGAGTGGGTGAGTGAATGAGTGGGTAAGTGAGTGAGTGAGTGGGTAAGTGAATGGGTAAGTGAGTGAGTGAGTGAGTGAGTGAGTGAGTGAGTGAGTGAGTGAGTGAGTGAGTGGGTAAGTGAGTAAGTAAGTGAGTGGGTAAGTGAGTGAGTGGGTGAGTGAATGAGTGAGTGAGTGGGTAAGTGAGTGAGTGAGTGAGTGAGTGAGTGGGTAAGTGAGTGAGTAAGTGAGTTTTCATCTTTCCACCCATTTCTACAGCAAACCCACAGCCTCGTGACTGACTCTGCAGCTCTTCACCACCAACACGTCCACAGGTGTGAAGCGAGGCGCAAAGTTGTTTACTGGCTGAACCAGACACCAGACACCAGACAGGCCGGGGTGTGTGTGCACGCGTGTGTGTGTGTGTGTAGGGCTTTACATTGGGTGTGTGTGTGTACGTACAGGAAGGCCAGTGTGTAGAGGTGTGTGATCCAGCTGTGTGTGTGTGTGTAGGGGTTTATACAGCATGGGCGTGTGTGTGTGTGTGTGTGTGTGTACGTACAGGAAGGCCAGTGTGCAGAGGTGTGTGATCCAGCTGTGTGTGTGTAGGGGTTTATACAGCATGGGCGTGTGTGTGTGTGTGTGTGTGTGTACGTACAGGAAGGCCAGTGTGCAGAGGTGTGTGATCCAGCTGTGTGTGTGTAGGGGTTTATACAGCATGGGCGTGTGTGTGTGTGTGTGTGTGTACGTACAGGAAGGCCAGTGTGCAGAGGTGTGTGATCCAGCTGTGTGTGTGTAGGGGTTTATACAGCTTGGGTGTGTGTGTGTGTGTGTGTGTGTGTGTGTACGTACAGGAAAGGCCAGGGTGCAGAGGTGTGTGATCCAGCTGTGTGTGTGTGTGTAGGGGTTTATACAGCTTGGGAGTGTGTGTGTGTGTGTGTGTGTACGTACAGGAAAGGCCAGGGTGCAGAGGTGTGTGATCCAGCTGTGCAGCTCACTGCTGTCTGTAGCAAACAGGTATGTTTTGTGTGTGGTCTCCATCAGGAAGCCGCTGCAGTGTTTGGGGCACTGTTGAGCTCCGCCCTCGTTGATGCGTATGCAGTCTCTCAACAGGATCACACGCCTCACCTGCGCCTTGGCCCCGCCCACCTGGCCCCCGGCGCCGTCCTCCTGTCCGCCCCCCGACCCCGGCCGGGGGTCGAACAGCTGCAGCCGGGCCACACTGCGCACTCCGTCGGCCACCACCTCCCCCCACACCTTCCTCCACCTCTGTTACACACACACACACACATTTACATCATGTATTAGGGTCAATGACATGATGTATATATTTGTATCAGGTGGTGTGAGCAGGTAAAATGTTCACTTAAACCAACAAATAGCAGTTTATAGTGAACAAATGGTTGATGATTATAATGTGAATAGTTGTTGTACAGAAAACATTCATTTGTATATTTGTATCATTATTTTATGTCACTTAATGTAACATTTGGACCAAAAATACATAAAACCTGTTCACAAGAATGCAATAATCTACAATTACTGTATATAGAGAACACAGGAAGGAAGTGTAGACACTCTAAGATATACTTACCAAAAAAATTCAAATTCAATTCAAGAATAAACATTAATTTATTCATTTATTTATTACAAATATTTGGTTGTAAATGAATAAATAAATAAATAAATCAATAAATAAGAAGATTTATTTGTCTACAAGCTGCAGAGTAAAAGTATTAACTACAGTAAAACTTCATATTTGTGCTGCAGTACACTCTTAAAGCACATTAATAAACCATGTGAAGCATGATGTTAAGAGTTAAAATCTATATTTTTAAAAAGTGTAACATCAAAGGTTCCAGTGAGGTATCGGAGGTAGAGTATACGTGTAAGTTCTGTCTGTTTGGCTTTTCAAAGTCATACATTTTGATAAATATGGACATAAATTCTTGCTTATATATATATACATATAGCTTCTTGCTATATATATATATATATATATATACATATATATATATATATATATATATATACACAGTATATATACTACCATTAAAAATATATATTCTAGCATTTTGTAAGAAATAATAATATATCTATATAATTTTAAATTTGAATATATGCAATGAAGCTCAATATATACTGTATAAAATGTGTGATTTTAGAATATACACAGAGTTGTATAGTAAACTCTGTTCTAATACTGTTATGATAAAACCACATTCTGCTTTTGTACAACAATCTGTGTCCATCACGTTCAACTCTTCATATGGCATTTTAAAGAGAAAAATATTAAGTACACGCTTTATTACACATCCTAACTACAGATTTTCATCCTCAGTCACCAAAAATACGCCCTGACAGACCTGTCCCGAGTCACAAGACAGTCATCAGGTTCCCTATTTTTATGTCAGATTTGCACAAGAGCATCATTTCAAAACCCCGACCCCTCATCCCAGCTCACAGTTCACAGCACATTTTCCACTGCTAGACTTCTGCTTTCTATTCTTAAAAAAGAACAGTAGAAGTCACTCTCAATTGCAGTTCCTGCAACTGCACCTCAAGGGTTTCCTGAAATGCACATTTAACTTGTAAAAGTTTTAAACCAGGTTTTAATTTGATGCCAGACTGACTTGACAACCGCATCAAAAGATGCAGTAAGTAAGTGATTAATCTATATAATACTCATTTTCACATTAAACCAAAAAATCAAAATGCTTCTCTTCTAACAGGTTCCAGAGGCAAATGAATAAAGGAAATGTTCAAATTGAACATTTTATCAGTTCAGGCTTTTTGACTTGGATCCCGGGGTCCAACCCCAAACTATATTATCAACTGCCTGAGTAACCTCTCTCTATATATTAACCTGCAGAGTGAGCGACAACGACGCAGTCGCCGCGCCTCCAAGCACCGCTCCCCAGGTGCTGCCAGTTAAAGACTGCCCACTGCTCCTTCACAGATGGGTCAAATGCAGAGCTCACATTTCATTTTGGTGCTGTTCACAATGACAAATAATCGCTGAATTTAATAAAGAATTACTTAGAATTTCATGTTTTCCTGGTGATACCACCACCAGAGAGGTGGATAGTAACTAAGTACATTTACTTGAGTACTGTACTTTTAAGTAGAGTTTTTGAGTAACTGTACTACTTGAGTATTTTATTGGAAACTTATGACTTCCACCTCTCACTACATTTTTGTTAAGGTATGCCTTTTTACTTCACCACATTTCTATCAAGGTTCTTGTTACCATTACTTTCAAGTCTGTGGATAAAGTGGATGTTATTCCTCGCTTTCAAAAAAAATGTGATTAGTTGTTTGCAGGTGACAGTCTGTCAGTAAACTGTAGAGCGCGGCCTTTAGACTGTAACTATAAAACCAAGCTCACACAGTTCTGCTGTTTCTCTGATTAAAACATTGCTGTTGTTGGAAACATGAAGCTAGAGGTGTAGAGCTGGGTTTTAAGCAGGTTGAATGTTGATTTGATACAGAGCTGCATTTACAGCTACTGATTAACATACACATATATGTGTGCACACACTGCCAGAGCTGCGTCAGAACACTACCGTGCTGTTTTGTGAGGGGTGTAGTCTCACAATTAATAAATGAAATAAACTAATGACTGGTTTTCTTATCAGTTCAGGTTGTGTTTCATTCTGTAACATTCTACCAATTCCATATTCTACAGCTTCTACAAGTTAGTCAGGAGACATCAGAAGTTTATAAGTGTTGTGGCAATAATGCAACAAATGCGTGAAAAAGATGTACTTTTAATACTTGAGTATTTTTTTAAACAAATACTTCACTACTTTAACTTAAGTGCACTTGACTATATGACTTTCAATTTGTATTGGAGTAATCGCTTGTGACTAGTGGCATCTGTAATTTCTACCTTAAGTAATGAAGTTAGCTACTGGCTCAATTCCTCAATTGGCTCAATATGAACAGGATTTATAGCACTGAAAATAACAACATGGTTTTGCAAGGTTACCTCATTGCTATTTTCAGTGCTATGAATACTGTCTCAAGTGGTTGTACTCGGTATCAGCAAGTACGAAAATGTAAAAAGTGCCAAAAGTATTTGCACTAGGTCTGAAAAACTGGTGTCAGTGCGACCTCATCATAAAGCACCATTATTGATTCCAATAATGCAGTACATCTAATGAGCTTTTAATAGAGTAATGTGGAAACGAGTAGTTATAAGTTGAGGTTAAACCAAATTTAGATTTAGAAAATAAGAGACTTAGAGTTCAAATGATTTGCCAACATTCAGTGCGTTGCGGTCTCGGCTGGTCTCCAAATAAAATCCCGAGTCCTCTTTGTCCAAGTCCACTTTTAAAAACTCCAGTACTACAACACTACATATTACTGATTTCATTTTCTCCTCTAAGCTGATGGTCCAATACTGAATCCCTCACAGATACTGCCGCCTTTAATCAGACGCCTCCAGGATTTCATATGATGTTGTGATCTCACCATTAACACAAATTCAAATCCTCAACCCCACAAATACCACTATTACTGTAAATTGACCACTACTATGAAGCCTTCAGTAATTTTTAACCAATCATTATCGCTTCCTGTCGCCTTTATTGCTACCAGAAGACGAGGGAAATCGCAGAGAAAACACTCCTCACATTTACTGCTAAAAGTAACTAAATGAGTAATGTTAATAAAAATAATAGTGGTCTAGAAAACTCTTCTTATTTTAATTAATTGTTAGTCATTTATGCAACTTTATTGCAACAAAACACCTGAAAACACTGCAACTATCATCACCATTTTTTTACGCTGATGCAAAATCAGGCATTTTAGTCCGTAACAATCTCAAAAAAGGTCCGTGAAACCCTGGAGGAACTGTTTAATATATTGTCTGTTTCAAATTTTCATATTGAGCTGCTGTAGCTCTTATGCACATTCAATGCAAAAAGACAATCCCAAGACCATAAATGTAGTTTGAACAATCAATGCCTAATCCAAATCTCTTTTCCACATCTAGTTTAAAGTTGATATTTTATAGTCTGTTTATATATTCTTGTTCTATATGCATTATTTGTACTTGTATATAGTAGAGATGACAGTAAAGTTTACTTTACTTTGACTTTCTAATAAAAGGTACCAATTTATGCCAAGTTCCCATCAACTGCCACATTAGACTCAGTTTCAGTCCGTTTTATCCTCTAGAGCTTAATCTAAGCAAATCTCCCTGCATTGTTCCAGGAAATCTTTATCTTCAAAAACAAATCTTCCATTTTGTTGATTTGGTTTTTAACCAGGCGCTGGGGTTCTGGGGGCTTGGGGACTTGGAAAATTACACCGGCAGATCATCAAACTCTCTATAAACAAGCAAATACTTGGCTTTAATTTATTGGCCAAGGTGGAAATAAGAAGCCGTGTCCGTATTTATCAAAAAGTATGATTCTTGAAAAGCCAAACGTGGCAGAATCCTTGTATATTTGAGTGTAAGATGTAAATCAACACACACTCTACCTCCAGAACCTCACTGAAACCTGACTGGGATTTGACGCTAAAAATATGGATTTTAATATTACTTTTAACTTCAAGTTTCACATTTTAAATGAATGATCTTTAAGAGAGTCTTTACAGTATTAATATCGAGAACAGCTTGATGTGTTACTTTACTCTGTAGAGCAACTACATCTGCTGTTTCATCCGGTAATACCGAGTATTTGTGCTGTAGGATACTATACTATAATATAGTAACTACTATATTAAAAGAGCAGCTTGTAAGTAGTCACGAGTAGCTTGAAGCTAATATTGATTCAAATGTAACACTAAATGTGTGTGATTAAAACACAAGTATTTCCCACTGGTCTCAATTCTCGTCGAATCGTTGTTGACGTTGATATAGCATCCTCGTTTTCTTGATGTCTTCCATATTTTATAACAGACTTTATCTCTCTTTTTCTTCTCCGGGGTCCTCCTCCTCGCTTCCTCTTTCTTTCTATGTTTCTGCTTCTTCTTTTTCTCCTTGTTCTTTCTGCTGTGACGGTGTGAAGCCCGGCGACTCTGTTGTGACCCGACGTCTTTCTTCGACCTCACTTCCTCTCAGAGTGTGTAAATATGGCACGTTTGAAGATTGGAGTGGGCGTCTGTTTGTTTGCTGGGGGGGGTTTCTGACTAAAAAAAGGCAGAACACGGTTCTTCCTGCTCGTACAGGAAATCAAGTGATGCTGATGTAACAACGTCTCTAAGCGAAATCTACACACACCTACTTTTACGTTCAAGACGTACAATCTCTGGTTCTTATTTTACATTTACATTCACAATATTCACCAGACGATTTATGAGACCTCCACCCTATATGAGGGCCCCTGTGGTGGAAGTGCTGTAGGTGGGATTCAATCCCCACAACTTCTGGTCTTGAGACGCAGCATCCTAACCATTAGATCACGACAACCCATTTATTTTAGTGCCACATTGTTAAAACTATTTTTAAATCTCTTGTGGCAGTTGGTAGTGTAACGGTTCGGGAGTTCACCCCATGATCGGAAGCTCACCGGTTGAATCCCGAACCGCTGAAGACACCACTGAGGTACTCATGAGCAAGGTACCGTCCCCAAGCACTGCTCCCCAGGTGCTGCCCAAAAAGCTGCCCACTGCTCTTTCACAGAAGAGCTATGGGTCAAGATGGTTGTAGCAAAGGAGCTGTGTTCACAATGACACTTAATCACTCACTTAAATTCACTTAGAGTGTACAACTGAGGAGTGAACAAATAAAAATGGATGTAAATGAAATGTACAAATTGAAGAATGTGGTATAAATGGAGATGTTTTCAACATTCATCAGTTAAACTGAAACACTCATGTCATCTAAAGCTGGAATCCTGTTCGCTTTTGGAAAATTGCTCTGTTGCTCGGCAGCTGCTGTAAAGAGATTTAACTCACAGCCCATTTAGTGCCCCCATGTGTTTAACGCTTTACATCACAGTTTAAACACGACAGGTTAATTTACAGATGTGGAATATTTTTCATCTTTTATTTACAGCTTTGATCAAACACATTTACCCAAAGCAACTTCCATTTCCATAACTTGGAATCTACTGAGACCTTGGACCATTTTTAACATTCTATTTATTGGCTTATATCTTATGCTAGAAAAGTGAAAGTGAGGGATTATTTGTCATTGTGAACACACCACAGCACACAGTGCACCACAGTGAAATGACCTCTGCATTTGACCCATCCATACGGAGCAGAGGGCAGCTAACATGGGCAGCAGCCAGGGAGCAGTGCTTGGGGACGGTACCTTGCTCATGCCTACCTCAGTGGTACCTTTACTGGTCTGTAATTCGAACTGGCGATCACGGGGCGAGTGCCCAGCCATTACGCCAGGATGCTTCCCTTATATTGATTATTATCAGAAGGCCAATAGCACTTTTATGTATGTATTTGATGTAAAAATACCAAGACAAGCCTGATATGAGCATTTTGTTGTTTTCGTCTGTTTATTTTTACTTTGTTGCCTTGAAGTCTTTTGTTTTCAGTTAATATTTTCAGTTGATATATTCTCACTGGAATATAATATTTGCAAACTATGGCTTATTATAATGAAAAATAAATACATTTTGCCAAACGGAAATGACCTGATCACTGGAATATAAATATTACATCTTGAATACTTTATTGTTATATAATCCTAAAGATGGCTGCACTGGGTAAGTTCTCAGAGGATTTCAGCCATATGTGTCCGCATGCTATTCTTATACATTATTAATGCTGAGCTCTCATAAGCTTAAAAGGCGTTCTGGCTCAGGGGCCCAGTGGTTTTGAACCTACAACCTCTTGGTCCATAGGAGAGTTTTCCTACCAGGAGGCCCCTACCACCATACATAACTTAGTAGGAGAGACCTGAC
Organism: Distichodus sexfasciatus; assembly: GCA_032718565.1. NCBI lineage: Eukaryota > Metazoa > Chordata > Actinopteri > Characiformes > Distichodontidae > Distichodus > Distichodus sexfasciatus. Next base: position 728,112 of record JAVGVS010000196.1, on the reverse strand, counting down.
TATGACCAGTAATTGAGGACAGGTCGTTGATACACTGTTATTTCCATTCAGTGGACAGCAATTAGACGTCTACTGTTTTTACAAAGTCTGCCACAATGATTTCAATTTGATTTCAAATGTGATCAAATGATCGATACAAGACAATATCATATGCCGATTTAACACCATCACTTCCATTCATATGTAATCTTCTCTTTGAATAAAAACAGACCTGTTTATCTGTGAAGTGAAGTCTAAGACAATCACCACTTCCATTTATATCAAATCACAAAAAGAAACCTAAATATCATTTGAAAAAAATATTTCCTGTCCTTAACCAGACATTTAAATGTAAAAAAAAAAGTGTCTTTTAATAAAATAGACCTCCTGTTGAATAAGAAATGACAATATTTATGATGTCTGATCATGTTGTTATTTTGGATCAACGTTAGTAAGTTCATTGATCATTGAATTTATGTATACGTAAATGTAATGACAGAAATTGTAGATTTTGATAAGATGTAACATTGATAACGGGTGTATTGCAGAATAACTCGTGTAGTACAATGTGAACTGCTAAAAGTTTCAGAACGTGTCACAATTTTGATTATATCTTTGTTATTACGTTACGTTGCTTTGTCAGTGAAATATTTTAGGACTTTTATTTTAAAATCTACGTTACACTACAGGACGCGTATGATAAATGAAGATGAAGAAATTCAGATAAACAGCCAATTTACTGTTGTTGTAATCTGTTAAGATCTATCACAACCCGAAAAATTAAGACCAACCATGCGATTTATTTTGACCAATACTTTATGTGCGCATTTGAAACGAAATCGTTTGATTGTTTATCTGTTCCATTTCAGTGAATTGTGAATCAGCAAAATAATTTAAATAAATAAATGAGTTATTAAAAATAAAAATGATCTCTGAACCAATTCTAAGAGTACTGAATATTTTACTTAAGTAAAAATACTGGCACTTTGCTGAAATAATACTCAATTACAACTACTGTTTTTTAAGTACATAAGTAAAAACAAATACTACTCAGAGTACATTTAGCTTTTTAGCCACTTATATTTATTAAATAAATATTCTGCTACATTTATTCCAATATGTATTTCTTTGCTTGTTTGTGAAGTCAAGTTATTTTGTTGTTGTTGTTTTAATGGTCTCGCTAAAACCATATGGCTACTATTGGGACTAATAAATCACATACGAACATAGGCTGTCGTCAAAACTCTGGATATTAATTTAAATTGTTGCCATACTTAGTAAATGAAAATCGTTTTAAAAGTATTGAAGCCGTTTTTACACAGAAACAAGTAAAATTACAGATTTAAAATAGACTCATAAATATACTCGAAAACGCTAATTAATTCCAGAAACGTGAGTAGATGTACTTCGTTAATTCCTAAAACACGTTTTCGCTTTAAGAATGGCGTCAACAGCGACTTTTACGGCGCCGTCAGTCCGCCAGCGTAGCGCTATTCACCAACACTTTACGCCGCGACTCATCCGCCTCTTGCCTACGCAGTGACGTACTTCCTCCATTGTAGGCGGACAAACGCGAGCATGCGCCTCGTCGTCGGGGGAGGGGAGAGGAGCATGAATGGAGCAAAATGGCGGATCATGTGCAGGTAAGTCATACTTAATGTTTTTTTTGGAGAAGGAAGAATGCTGAAACGGAGAAAGTCGAGCTCATGGCGTCCCGTACGGCGTCGCGACCCTCTGTTTGACGTGCTTCTCGGTTGCTCATTTTCCCAGCCCCTTTTTGTGCACGTCGGTGAATGTGTGTTGACTTTAAAATTTGTCACCGTGTTGATTTTTGCAGCGTGATTGTTATGTGCGCACCGAAAGAAAACGCTGCGTCGCTTGGGTTTGCACCGATGAACGAGAAGCACGGACCGCACCGGAGAAACGGAGCAGGGGTTTGTGTGTGGCCGTGGTACCGGCTGAGAGCCAGGGAAAGGCGGCGTTAGATTTATAAACAAGCCCCCGCGTTGCTCGTCGCCTGGTTGCGAGGCGGTGCAACGCAATGACGGTACGCGCGATTAACGTGCCTTATTCGCAGCTTTTCATGGCTGGTCCTGTCCGGTACGGTTCGGTTCAGCTCGGTCGAGTTCGGGCCGGTCTCATCTCATTCGGACCCTTACCGGGCCGCCGTTTCTTCTCTCAGATAAACTCCGGTTAGCATGTAGCTCTAGCTCCCTCACGCTACCCGGGCAAAATTCTCCCGCGCTACTTTAGTCAGAAACAAAAGAAGCGCTTCATTATGAATAAATTCCCTCATAAAAACACATTTCAAACATAAATCACGCCATGTTTTCCTCACAAAATTCAACTTTTATTCCGTTTCTCACCCTCCTTGTGTGCGTTAATGGCGTTTAAGTGTCACAATATTGCGTTTGTCACCAACGTCATCCGAGCCGGGCGGGTGTTTTTCATGAGTCGTTTCCTCATTAAAAATCACTTTAAAATATATATTATTATTATTATTATTATTATTATTATTATTATTATTATTATTATTGAGCCCAATTTTTTAACGAAATTCAATTTATTGGGTTTACCCCACGAAACTAAATTTTGTTTTCTTTCTTTTTCAAATGAGGATTGTCACAATATAGTTTATTTTTGTGAGACTGAGGTTTTTATGAGGTTCCCTCATCAAAAGCCACTTTTTGAAAATACTAATGAGCCCGGTCTTTATTTACGAGGTAATATGACTTATTTAAAAAAAAGAAAAAAAAAGAATTGTTATTAAGTATCACAATATTGCGTTTGTCGCCTAGTTTTCTGAGATTCCATCATCAAAATCAGTTTTTTGAGCAATAACCAGCATTAGTTTTGCCTCACAAAATCCAACTTTTATTGACTTTTTCACCTTTTGTCGACTTATGTGCCTGTCGATTTCTTCATCAAAAATTACTTTAAAAAATATATTTTCCAAAATTTTACTGTTTTACTGTACTTTTACTGTTTACCTCACGAAATCAAATTCTTTATTTGTAATGCATATTAAGCATCACAATATTGAGTTTGTTGTCAGTGTTTGGTTTCGTGAGATTCCGTCATTAAAAATAAATATTTTAACAAAAACGAGCATAAGTTTTCCTCACAAAATCCAACTTTTATTCAGTGTTTCAATTTTTATTGACTGGGTGTATGCGTTGTCCCGATATTGCATTTGTCATAAACATTTTTTTTGTGAGTCGATTCCCTCATGAAAAGTTATTTTGCCTCACAAGCCCCAACTTTTATTCTGTTTGATTGACTGTATGTTATCACAATATTCCATATGTTAGACATTTTTGTAAGATTCCTTCATCAAAAATCACTTTTAAAACATAAATTAGAATTAGATCTTTTATTGTTTACCTCACGAAATCCAACTCTCTCTCAAGCTCACTGTTTTACTTTGTGCAATAATGACGATTTCCACAATAGTGCATATTTTTTCTGTGAGATTCCATCATCAAAGGTCACTTTTTAGAACATTAACCAGCATTAAGATTTCCTCACAAAACCAACTTTTATTATCTTTCTCAATTTCCGTATTCAAAAATGACTTTTTTTTTTATATAGCGTACCTTTAATTCCTTATCTATCTCCTGGCTGCGTGGGAACTGCTTGTACTGCTGCAAGGACCATTATGTTCTGTGTGTTTGTTTGATAAAATTCATAATTAATGACCTTTAATATAATTGCTGAAAGTTTTCCCAGGCTTTGACCCCAGTGAGTCATGATGGAACGTGCAGCGACTTTTTAAGTGTGATTTTATGGAAGAAGAGCAAGACTGCTGACAAGTTCAGTGTATTGCTATGGTTGAATTTAAATAATCAATATAGCATGTATGCTATGATATGCATCAACATGATTGCAACAGGTCTATCTAAGTAATACGACATTATCTCGGACAAACGCATCCGATAGCGGTATGTCTACATGTGCTGGGCAGTTGTTATATCGGGGTCCATCACTCCACAATATACAGTCTGAATGATTTAGTCGGGTAAAGAGGAAAAACCTGTATAGCTGTCTCACGATCTTTAGAAGACTAGAAGTAGGTTTTGAAATGAAGGTTTACCAGCAAAATGTTTTGTCTTTACACACTCAACTCTGCCTGAACGCGTGAAAAAATTCACTAAACTGTGTGTTTGCCTCACTTAGTGAATGTGAGCTCGCACATGGGCTGTGTCCTGATCCGTGTACTACTAATAGTATGGTAGGTAAGGTGCTCTTATCATACTTTTCTATGTGGTACTATGCATCTCAGGAAATAGCCGGGGTTGTAGCTTAACGGCTCTCTATGTACTAGGTAGTGACTTTTTGAAGTGATTTTTTTTCTTAAATACTGGAAATACTCCACCCTCGCTCCACTCTGCTTTCACACTCGCTTGACTTGGCAGTCTTAGAAATATGGCGATATTTTAGTGACAAAAATTCTGAGCGTGCAGTGAATCTTTGGCGATCAGAATAACTTGTCTTTACACGCTCAACTCTGCCTTCCTAATTTATCAGCATTGGAATTGGCAGATGAAAAATGAAAACATATGAAAAATGTCAGCCAACGATTCCCATGTCGTGCATCCATATTAATTTGAACATATGATGGAAGGCGGGTCGAGAACCGCGGCTGCAGTGTGAACATGACTCTCAGGTGGGACGGTGAACATGAGCTTTCCTAACGCCACTGTCCCGTTTCCGGTTACGCTGTGGGTGATGCGGACACCGTCCCATTTGCACTAATAGATTATTCATTACCTTCATCGTTACAGACCGCTGCTGACTGTCCTATACTCGTTCAGCATGTGCTGTATATCCATATTTAGTTTCATTTTCTCTTCATTTTGCTCTGTTGCAAAAACTTTCCCCCTGTAGAGGTGAGTTGCTGAACAGCAGACTTCAAACCTGTTAAATCTGATCTCATGGCTTTTTGGCTTCATGTTGCGTTCTACAATATGATGTTATGTTCACTTTGAAATAGGACTCGACTGATTATCTGCGCTGATATTCAGCATTCTTATGCATTTACATTTACAGCATTTAGCAGACACTTATCCAGGGATGTGTTTTCCAAAAAATCTTCCTAATTTCTACCCGAGAGCAACTTGGGGTTAAGGGTCTTGCTCAAGGACTCAAAGGTCATAATGCTGGGGATGGGAATCGAACCCACAACCTCTTGGTCCGGAGATGAGTACCCTACCACCACTATACCATGATTATTATGCTTATTGGCTGATATAAATTGATTAAAAAATGGGCAGTTTTGATCTGATTCCATTGCCTCTGTCTTTCTGCACCACAGACCATCAGCCATCAACCATAAACAATTAATCTTCTTCTTCCTCTTTCGACTTTTCCCTTCAGGGGTTGCCACAGCGAATCATCTGTCTCCATTTAGTCCTATCTTCTGCATCCTCTACCCTCACACCAACTAACTTCATGTCCTCTTTCACCGCATCCATAAATCTCCTTTTTGGTCTTCCTCTCAGCCTCCTGCCTGGTGGCTCCAACCTTAGCATCCTTCTGCCTATGTGCTCATTGTCTCTCCTCTGGACGTGTCCAAACCATCTCAGTCTGGCCTCTCTGACTTTATCTCCAAAACATCTAACATGAGCTGTCCCTCTGATGAACTCATTCCTGATCCTATCCATCCTCGTCACTCCCAAAGAGAACCTCAACATCTTGAGCTCTGCAACCTCCAGTAATGGTTTATAAAAATTATAGTGGTTTTGTTCCTTCATTTTAATTAGTTGTTAAAGATTCATTATAAAGGGGGACAAAATCACTAATTTCTCAGCAACTTTGACTTGTTCCTGCAACTTTATTGCAAAAAAAAAAGCCAAAAAACACTTTCATTGCAATTTGCTGCAGCAAAATCAGGCGTTTTAGGCCATAATGAAAAAATCATAATGACGCTTTTATTTATTCATTTTTGACACCAGTTGTTTATTTACTACAGCACACACATATCGGTTATCGGTCTGCTTGACTGGTAATAATCTATTGGCACTTGGAAAAATATCATACCGTATCGTTTGTCTCCTATTTTAAAATGTCAAGCGTATGAACGTATTTACTCTAGCAAGTCGTGCTCGGGTAGACGTTTGATCTGATATGTGCAAAACTGGCACTGTTTAAAGAGACTGCAGCTGCTTTTATGAAGTCGTAGTTGCGTTGTCAGGGTTCAGAGGGTTCACATTAGCTATTACACGCACATAGTGACATGACGCAGCGCTTCAACGTGGATCAGAGTTCAGTATCTAGCAGCAAAGATCAGTGCAGGTTTTGCTATCGCCATGAAGTGAGTGATTATTAGTCATTGTGAACAGAGCACCACAACGAAATGGGGAGCTAACATGGGCAGTGCATTTTTGTGCAAGATGAGTGCTCATGAGTACCTCAGTGATACCTTTACCAGTCCTGGGATTCAGGGGGCAAATGCCCTAAGCGTTACGCTATCAACTGCACATGGGTAATAGTGACAGTTCAGAGGGCAAAATGTTAAACAGAACATCCAGGCAGCCCACGCTACAAGTGTGTTTCCTTCTGATACAAAAGATATATGTCGTATTTCGTAATCTACTGTGCATCAAAGATGTGTGATATAACCTAATCTAGGCTGATTGAGGGATTAAGGATTTAAGTTTAAGCAACAGCGCTTACAGTCCAATACGGAGTTCTTCAAAGTGTGTGTGTATATACAAATATTATATATGTATATGTAAATATTAGAAAAATCGGAGTATATTTTTTCCTCAGTATCGAGCTAATTTAGATTAAGAATGAGTTCAAGGCCAAAGTCACGTTAGGCAGCAATATAATATAAATAAGATGAAGGTCAGAACATCTTAACATAAATGTAGAATGTAGTGAAATTAATTACTTAATTATGTTGTAAAATTTCAATTGATTCATAAAAATGGATTAAAGAGAAAAACGTTTCCAAATTTAGACATTGAGATTATAAACAGCAGTGGTGCATATTGTGTAATAACTGGGAAATCATAAAAGCATACAGGTGATAAATGGCAGGTGGGTGACGGAGAGGAGGAGTTAAGATGAGTCACTCTGTGTGGTTAAGAACAGTTAAAGTTGTGGTCAAGTCAGTCTGGTTTATAAAGCACATTTAAACAACCATAGTTGAGCCAAAGTGCTCTACAAACAAGGCAATACACCAAACTAAAACCACTCTTAAAGTAGGTATTTTTACAGAAAGGAAACATTCAGTTAGTCTTATTTAATCATAGTCATGTGACGACTTTCCTCAACCCAGAAGTTTTTGTTGAAGATAATAAACGTTTTTTGCGTTGGTGGAAGTGTTCCCTCCCCATCTACGTGCTCTTATCTGGTCAGCGCAGTAGGCGGCTCGTCATTTATCTTTTAGGATGCCAGCTGCATGGGGTCCCTCCCCACTCCTCACACGTGCTGCTTTCATCCCTCCTTATCACGCACTTTCATCGGCCACACATGAGGCTGATCGTGTAGCGTGGTGAAGGACATTCTTATTACAATCTTAATTTTACCAGGCAAGGCATTAAGAACAGTTTGTTCTCTACAATGACAGCCTGGGAGATAGAGCTGGACAATTAATCAAAACCCACATTCAGAATCTCTAACTGATGTAATCTTGAATTATTTCTATTATTTTTAGAATATTGCCTTTTAAAAAGCTTGCCGGTAAAAAAAGAAAGATAAAAAAACAACCCAAGAAAGTTCAGTAATCGTAATAGGACTGCAACAACATATCAATTAACTCAATTATTAAGATAGTTGGCAACTAATTTAATGATGAATTAGTTGGGTCTGCGTTATTATACACATACATACAGTGGCTACTCCCAAATGTGGGGGCAGTAAGCTAACCAAAGCCGCAGTGGCAGGAGGGCAGCATTAAGCTGGACGCTGACCGCCATAAAAGAAGAATAAGAAGGAGACGAGAACCAGTGAATTGAAATTAATAACACAAACGTGTGTGTGTTTTGAGGGGAGAACAACGTAAACAGTGAATATGAGGTTTGAAGACAGCAAGGGGCTTGGCAGTTCTTATGGCAAGAGGAGGTTGGTTCCACCACTGAGGAGCCAGCACTGCAGAGAGCCTTGATGCATGTCTTCCTCTTCTTTTTAATAGCGATGGTTCCATTGAAGACAAACAGAAATTAAAACTGTTAAACAGAATTAAAGCCATTGCGGGCGTCATAAATGTTCTTAAGTAGGCCAAGGAGTGCATTTAAATGTGTTCTTCCTTGTATAAATCACATGTTCTGTGTGACTTGACGGAATATGTTGAACAACGGAATTGAAACGTATCGTTTCATGTTATACTCAATTGTTTATTTCATGCGTCTATATACTAGAGCGGCACAAAAATTAGCGCTTTTAGCTAGAGGTCGACCAGTATTGGTTTTTCAGGGCCGATATCGATACCGCTTATTGCTAGTTCAAGAGAAAATATGTCAATTTTTAATTTTATAAACACAAAGCTCAGTTGAAACTCTCCTCTTCTCCGTCTCGGAGCTTCACGCTGCGCTCATGTGTGAGTGTGGTGTGAGTGACAACAAGGCTTCATTATTGATTGGCAACTATTAGTGTGACACACAGCCAATCAGAGACTGTTGTGGGCGGGACCTTAAATGAAGCAGCAATTCGAGAGCAAACGGCACAGAGAGAAGAGACGGCAGTGGAGCCACAGTAGCACACTTTGTAATGACAATATCGCTGATGGTCAGAATTAAACACTGATACTGTAAAAGTAAAACGATTAATATCGGCCCACAGTAACCGGCACGGCTGATAATTGAGTGATTATTTGTCATTGTGAACACAGCACACAGTGCATCACAACCAAATGTGACGTCTGCATTTAACCCATCCGTGAAGGAGCAGTGGGCAGCTAACAAGCGCCTGGGGAGCAGTGCTTGGGGATGGTACCCTGCTCATGAGTACCTAAGTGGTAACTTTACCGGGCCTGGATTCGAACCTGTGACCTTCTGTTCACGGGGTGAACGCCCTACCGTCACGCCACCAATAATCAGTCGACCCTTACTTTTGACGAATAAAACGGTGTAAAAAATGGCTGTTTTACTTTCATTTGCCTTCCGTATGAGCGTGCACGGAGTGTTTCGAGCACGTGTAGGCAGAGTTGAGTGATTTACTTGTGAAAGTTCCACTAAATGTACAGAAAATGTACTATATTGTGATATTATCAGGATATGAAATTACATATCAGAATGAGATTTTGGTCATATTACGCAGCCCTCTATGCACCTCTAGTTAGCACCTCCCAAATGTTGATGTAACCTCACAAAGGAACTCATGCTTGAGTACTCATAAAGTCACCTTCATATGTTAGTGTCTAGTTACAGATGCTCTTATTTTTCCTCAATGAACTGTGACCACGTTGTTGTCCCGACTGTGTTTGTTGTCGCTGCTGTATTTTTTCTGCTGATTCATGATTTCTTTAGCTTTTGGTCCATGAGGGCACAAAGGAGCCTATTGGGTTTGAGGACGTGTTGCGTGTGGCTCAGCGCTTTAGCAGAGAGGCCTCTTTTGGGAGCTGTGTACAATTAATGAACTCTATCTATTACTACCATACACATGAATATAAATGTTCTAAATAATTCAAGGCAGGCTTATTTAAACAACACTTTTAAAAGCAGTGTGAGCCAAAGTGCTGTACAACAAAAAGCCAAATAAAACGGATTATAGTAATATACAAGTTAGTTTTTATTTTATTACTGTAAAATGTAGTGTGTTACTAGTGTACTAACACTACTAGTTTTAGGGCTGCAACAACTAATGGATTAAAATTGATTATTAAGATAGTTGGCAACTAATTTAATAGTGGATTAGTTGGGTCTGCGTTGTTATACCCATACGTACAGTGGCTCCTCCCTAATGTGGGGGCAGTACGCTAACCAAAGCCACAGTGGCAGTAAAGCAGGATTAGGCTGGACACCGACCACCATAAAAGAAGAATAAGAAGGAGATGAGAACCATTTTTAGCTGATAAATAACAACCACCAGCGACGAGACTCTCATGTGGAACGCCATCTTGCACAAAAATGTACTTCTCTCCCAGAAATGAGTCAAAAATGAGTTATAGGGCCAAATGAGTCCAAACTGGATAAAAATATTTCTTCATTTTCAATTAATCAGATTTTTTTCCCCATTTTATAATGTTAGAGAGTAAAAAAATAAATATAGAAAAATAGAAACAGACAGTTTGGTTTATTAAAAAATGCTGGGAATTAAAGTTTTTTTCCTCTTTTTATCAGACTAATAATCTATTAATAAAATCGTTAGTCGCAGCCCTAATCTATACTAATTAAAGGCAATTTAAGTGAGTAATAAAAGTACTAGTTACTATTATAGTAATACAACATACAGTTTTATTATTATTTAGTATTATAAAAGTGCTGGATGAAATGGGGTCTAGTGCTGAGTAAGTGTAAGTGCTGAATGCTTAAGCAAGACTTGAATTTGAAAGCTATTATCCTTTACATTTTCAGAATATGTTTGTGATATTGGGATTTGAATTGGCTAGAAAGAGAGTTTTTCTTTGTTTTCTACGTGGTACGTATTTTGCTGTTCATACATTTGGTGCATAATATCTAAATCGCCCAAACATTACAGCTTCCTGAATGGCTAATGAGATTTCTATTAAAGAGAGCAGCTTTCAGAGGCATTAGCAGTGACTTTGTTCAACAATCCGACCGTGAGGTCTTTTAAAGGGGAAAAAGGGAAGCACCAGTAGGCTAATGGGACACTAAGCACTGACGCTCTCTATCCCGCTGAGTCACTCATTACAAACATCCATTAAAGCGTCTCTCATCAGAATGCGGGCAGATAGCGAGGTCGGCTGCTTTGCATCACGTATAAGCAGCTCGGTGCATACATCGACATAGCGTTGTGGTCTTAAAATAGTCCAGCTCTAACCAGCGAAGAGAGTAGAATAAAGGGCTGAAGGCAAATTAGACAGAAAGGTTCAGTCGTAGTGGGGTTTAGTTGGAGGAAAATTGTTTACGGACCACACCGTTCAGGTGTAGATCTAACTTGCTGCAAGCCCTACCACCGCTGGGTCCCTGAGCATGACCAGAGTTCCACTGCACGCTCAGAACTTTGACACAAAAATTACATCATAACTCTGACATTTCTAATGCGGCGCCAAGTCAAGCCAGCGTGAAATCGGAGTGGAGCGAGGGCAGAGCGAAGTGCACAACATTTTAAGAAAAAGTCACTTCCTGCCCTATGTAGTGTGCCAAGTCAAATAGGGCACGTTGACACTTCACACCCATAGTTACTACCAGGACATTCTTTTAACTTGAATTTTTACGCTGCAGCTAAAAAATCACGAAGCAATGTCGTTAGGATAACATCCATTATGGTCTGCCACTCATCCATGCAGAATTGTCTGTATTGCGATGCAGCGACTATGTGTTTAATTTCAACAGCCCTAGTCTATAAACTATGAATCACGAAGAAGTAGAAAATGAAAATGTGCCATTTTGTTTGGTGTGAGGTATTCATGGGGCAGCTGGTGGTGTAACTGTAGGGTGTTTGCCCCGTGATCAGAAGGTCGCAGGTTCAAATCCAGGGCCGGTAAAGTTACCACTGAGGTACTCATGAGCAAGGTACCGTCCCCAAGCACTGCTCCCTGGATAAGGTAAATGCAGAGGTCACATTTCATTGTGGTGCACTGTGTGCTGTGCTGTGGTGTGTCCACAGTGACCAATAATCACTCACTTTCATAGCAGTCACGTGGAGAAAAACTACAATTACAATCCTGGAAGGCCTTTTTGCACATGATCTGCAGCAGTTTAATATGAATATACAGACAATCTAGTGAAACAAGTAATATCTCATTTTTATGGACCTCGGTAGTTTTCAAACCCTGGCTACGCTCTATCTGGAAGTGAGAGTTTGACCGCTCTCAGCACAAAAAACCACGTTGGGTGGGCACAGGGACACAGATTTTGTTCATTTTGATTTTCACATTGAAGAACTGCAAAAAGAAACTGAAAATATGGATTTTTTAAAATTATTAATATAATGCAGAACTCCCGTATTGTCTTTTTGATTGATTTCGAGTGATTATTTTTCAGACAATAAACTCTAACAGTATGTAGTACAACTTAGCATGAATGAATGAATGAATGTAGCAGCGTTTACATCATAAAACAGTGATGTGTAAAGAGTCGACCGAGGAGAAGAGGTGTGAGGAGAGTTTCAGCTGAGTTTGGTGTTCGTTAATTTCAATATTTTGACAGATTTTCTTTTCCTTTCTTTTTTTTGGATGTGTGTTCCAAATATCAGTAATCGGCCCCTTTAACTAGCAAAAATTGGAATTTTATATCGCCGCTAAAAACCAATATCGGTCAACCTCTAGCATAAAGTATAGAGGAATTTGGTGTGTAACGATGCATCAATCTACATCGATTTAGTGTTCAACAAGCCCACAGCCCAAATGAAAAACCCTGATCAGACATCATGATAGACGGTGTAGAGTTTCTGTTGAAGCTGTTACAGATCTTATACACATTCAGTGCCAAAGACAACATTAAGACCACAATTGTAGGCTGAATATCACATGTAACCAAATTATCTCTCTTTCTACCTCTAGTTTAAAGTGTACAGTACTGTGCAAAAGTTTTAGGCAGGTGTGAAAAAATGCTGTAAACAAAGAATGCTTTCAAAAATGGAAGTGTTAATCATTTATTTTCATCAATCAACAAAATGCAGTGAATGAACAAAAGAGAAATCTAAATCAAATCAATATTTGGTGTGACCAGCCTTTGCCTTCAAAACAGCATCAGTTCTTCTAGGTTCACTTGCACACAGTTTCTGAAGGAACTCGGCTGGTAGGTTGTTCCAAACATCTTGGAGAACTAACCACAGATCTATAATCCTATAATCCTACAAAATAATATAATGACTATAATCCTACAAAATAATATAATGACTATAATCCTACAAAACCCCTGACTTTGTGCAAGTGTACCTATAAGAATTGATGCTGGTTTGAAGGCAAAAGGTAGTAACACCAAATATTGATTTGATTTAGATTTTTCTTTTGTTTGCTCACTTTGCATTTTGTAAATTGATCAAAATAAACAATCATTTATATTTCTGAAAGCATTCTTTGTTTACAGCATTTTTCACACCTGCCTAAAACTTTTGCACAGTACTGTATATTTTATATATGTGTATAAATTCTATTTATATATTGTCTATTCTATGTGCTTTATTTGTTCGTTGTTCTTTGTTGTTTGCACTGTTAAAGCTGGAGCCACGATGTGTCGTCCCTCTGTGTACTTGTACAGTTTATAGCAGAGATAACAATAAAGTTTACTTTGACTTTTAATCTGAACATCATACATATTGCAATGTCACTTTGTATTGAACAATGTCTATTTTTTATTAAAGGAGAAGATTTTTAATTTAATGTCTAGTTGAGCTCAGGAATAAAAAGGTCAAATTATGTTTTAGTTGTTTCTTGTAATGTGATATGAATGGAAGTGGTGAATCCAGATGAAACATGAGATTTACACCTCTAAAGAGTGATTTGTGGTGATACTGCCCAGCCCTACCTCAGGGGCTTGATGCTCAGTAACTGCTTTTGAATGGTGTTTAAATCTTGACCTGTGACGTTTCTGTATCCATACACCCCTGCTTTTAAGTGCTAATGTACTGGTGTGAGTGTTTGACGCCCCCTCTTTCTCTGTGTGCATGTTTTGTGCAGAGCCTAGCCCAGCTAGAGATCCTGTGCAAGCAGCTATATGAGACGACGGACACCAGCACACGTCTGCAGGCGGAGAAGGCCCTGGTGGAGTTCACCAACAGCCCCGACTGCCTCAGTAAATGCCAACTGCTGCTGGAGAGAGGAAGCGTGAGTGTCACCTTCACCGTGACCACCCGGGACACACCGCCATCACTTTTACAGATTTACATTCACGCATCACTGGAGGCTTTAGTGATGACTGTCGTAGGAATTCAGATTCACAAGGGCTCAGATCAATTCAGTTTATGTTTGATTCAGTGTGTCTTATGTCCAGGTGGTGAATGAGGGAAGTAGGGGTGTGATGAGATATTGCGATATGAAAACGTGGCAATGTTTCTGGTCGAGGTGACAGCGATAAGGTCACTGAGGTCTGGACCTCGTTCATATGTAAGAGCTAAAAAAAAATGACGCTACATATTATCCTGGATAAAAAAAATAAACAACTCAAGTGGTTAAAAACGTCTCCGTGAAAAGTGCATTGTTCGTGTGATACGTGTGCTGTACCTGTAGTGTGTGTGTGACGTACTGTATGTGTGTATGAGACAGAACACTGAGCATTAATCATAAGTGCGCACGACTCAGGAAAATGAATGCAGTTTGATAGATAGGGGGAGTGATCGTCCGGGAGCGTGTGCATGATAACCATCAGCACTTCCATAAAGCTGCTACATTTTAGCCTAGACGTTTTTGAAGCAACACAGACGTGCCTTGTTTGTGAAGTTATGTGAAGAATAAATCATTCAGTAAGCCAAAGCAATATGATGCGTAATTCACGTCTGACATATTTTAGTATGCTGAACATTTTTATGGACCTCGGTAGTTTTCAAACCCTGGCTACGCTCTGTCTGGAAGTGTGAGTTTGACCGCGCTCGGCCAAAAAAAAAACACGTTTGGTGGGCACAGGGACACTGATTTTGTTCATTTTGATTTTCACATTGAACAACTGCAAAAAGAAGCTGAAAATATTAAAAAAAGAAATTGTGTTAATATAATGCAGAACCCCTGTATTGTCTTTTTGGTTGATTTTGAGTGATTATTTTTCAGACAATAATCGTACTATCAAAATCTGTAATCGTCTGACCCCTACGCTGTACGTGCTCAACTCCACCGTCTTGGTGCTGTGTTTTAAAAAGCAGCCAATCACAGGCTTGGAGACAGCTGATTGACTGATTTGGCCTTCAGTGAGGTGGCTCCAAGTTGATATAGCCAATAGCAACACGTGTTTCCAGTACATCACCAAAAGCAGCAACAACAAGGACGAGTTGTGGGTTATTTTGCTGGTGAACGTTCCACTGCCCGCTCGGAATTCTGGCACAAAATAACACCATACATTTTAAGACCGAAGTCGCGGGCCGTATAAAATCCCTCCTCAGACTTTGGACATGCCTGACACAAGCGCTGCCTTCCCACGTCCAACAAATGTCATTAAATTCCAGCTGGAAATATCGGACAAATCTAAGCATCAGTCTGATGATGATGGAAAAGCAATCATTGGGTGATTCTAATTCCAATTGTCTTGCATCCCTAATACAAAGCTCCCCCTTTTTGACTCGCAGTGTAGAAACATTGTTGAATAAAAATGTAATTAAATGGTAAAATCATTTTTTGAAACCCAGCAGTATTCATGGCCAGTGGTGTGTAGTGCAGTTTTGACAGCTGCTGACCGTCGGCGTTCCTCTCGCATGCTGCAACTTGTAGTGAGTTGAGTGTTGATGGCTTTGTAGTGACACTCGCTGCCACTTGGATTAAATTTGCTCATGAATAAATAGTTGTGATGTCCATCCTGACCCCGAGCCAGATAAGTGAGTGGTGAAGGGGCTGTAATTTGGCACACCAGCTCATCAGATAATTAGCAAGGCCTTTGTGAGTTACATCTAATGTGCTGGAAAAGAGAGGACACTAATCTCTGCAGACTGGGCCCTTCCAGATGGACACTCTGCCACTAAAACCCACATAAAATACTCAGTCTCCCCTTTTCAACTCCACTGATTAGAGCTGGGCGATATGATCAGAAAATGTTCTGTATTGATCCCAGCGGTGGGAATATCTAGGCGTCTCAGGAGACATATTGATTACGATTCAGAGTGCTGTGATGTGGTTATACAACGATTATCTGTGTATCTACATTATTATGTTCAAACACTGTGAAAAATTCATATGCAAGCGTCAACAAGCGGGGTCCAAGGAAAGGTGGCAAGTAGCAGTACGAAAGCAGATGATGCAGTAAATTTCAAATGACATAATAACTCCTTTGACTTTGACTGAGACACTAATAATGATCTCTTTGTTTTGTCTGTTTGCAGTCGTCGTATTCCCAGCTGTTAGCAGCCACGTGCCTGTCCAAGCTAGTGTCTCGAACAAGCAACCCTCTGCCCCTGGAGCAGCGCATCGATATCCGTATGTCACACACACACACACGCACTAATTACTCTGGGCTCGACGTTCCTGGTTCCTGCTGCTTTATTGTGAATTTTCTGCTAAACCAAACCACAAATGCTCTAGTCAGATAATTACTGCTTCTGCAGATCCCTCAAAATAAATTGGTCAGTCAGGACTGGGACCATAACAATGAAATAATGATTACAACAGTTACGATTTAACATCTGTAAAGTATTATTGGGAGAGGATTAGTTTTACATGAGGATGTGGGGTTATGTTATTTGACCACAAGACGTCTGTAATAGTAACGGCCAAATTGGATGACAGAAGAAAGCTCAGTACAATTCCCAGAAGTGAGAGGGGAGCCGTAGTTTATTGCCCAGTTTTTGCAGCCCACTTATACGTCAAGTAACTCAATTAATTATACATATTTTGAAATAATTTGAAAATTCTGTAATAATAATTTGTAATAAGTCTGAAAGGAAATAATAAAACCTGAGGTTTAAATTTTTGAGAGTTATATTTTTGTATTGGTGTTTAAAACAGTAACAGTATGTTTTATAAGATCAGTAAAGTATTTGATTAATAAAATAATTTATCATAGTTTTTAATGAACAAAACATGTTCATGAGTCTTGATTGACTGACAAGGCACAAGTGACATTGACGAGCGCAGTGCTGTTCTAAAAGTTGAACAGACTTCAACTTGAAGCGCTCTGAGCGCCACGACAAACAACCGTCTACACCGGCATTTTATTTCCGCTGAAGGCACTTAGCACTCTGAACGCTGAAGCTCATAGGACTTCTATTAAAAATAGCCACTGCCAGTGCAAAAAAAGGCATTCGGTGGACACAAGCCCTGACTGCAAAATCATAAAAGATTAGTGTCTAAAAATTACTAGTACCAAGTTAAACAGGTCTGAAGAAATGAAATTGTCTGCCGGTTCAAAGCGCTGTTATGGTAATTTTTTAGCCTGATGTAACAGGTTTTGTAATGTTAATATTCACATTTGTAAGTCTGAGTATTCGTCTGATTATGCCAGTGTAGTTCACCGTTATTTCATGTTGAACACTTGTATTGGTACTTGATATTGTCAAGAGCAAAAATGTTGGTACTCGTACTCTGGAAAAAGTGACCCTACTCTCATCCACAACAGGAAATTATGTACTGAACTACCTGGCAACGCGGCCAAAGCTGGCTGCCTTCGTGACGCAGGCGTTGATCCAGCTGTACGCCAGAATCACCAAACTGGGCTGGTTCGACTGCCAGAAGGAGGACTACGTCTTCAGGAACGTCATCGTGGACGTGACCAGATTCCTGCAGGTAACCAAGCTGCTGCTGCTCCTCCTGCCGTTTCAGATCTTATCCAAAAGCGGTGGGAATTGATGAGATTTCATCAATATCAATGTCATTGTCGATCCTGCCTCTCGATCCAGTTCCTTATCAATTCTCTTATCGATTCCTGAGTAGTGTCTTAAGTCTGAATAAAGTAGTTCTACACAGTCTTCTGCACCAAAAGCAATCATTTTATGATGCACAAGACTGTGAACATCAACACATTCATATTGATATTCAGAGTTGTTATTATGTAGAGACATTCTGTGGTTTAGTTTATGAAGAACAGTAAGTTTAGTGCAGGTGGAAACACTTCTTTATTAGGGATGCACCGATTGCATTTTTCTTGGCCGAGTCCGATTACCGATTTTTTTGTAAGTGTGATCGGCCGATACCGATTTTTCCGATACCGATTTTTTTTCCCCAGAAAACAGAAAATTAGAGCTGCTGCGAGTAGTCGTCGACATCGACACAGAAAAATGGGTTTCAACTTTTTTAATGTAACGCGGTAGTTACTTTCCCTGTTTACTAGTTACTTTTATAATAGTGACATATAATAGTGGCAGCTCTACAGCAAATACAAACAAAAATCTAATTTTCTTTAATATAATGCTTTATTTTCATAACAAATTTTCTTTACAAATTTAAATAAAATGTGACTCGTAAAATGTAACAACGCCGGTAATTCGACGTCCGAAAAGTAACACCTACTTGGCATTGTGTATTTTGGGCAGAGGTGATTTATCGGATTTCTGAAGCCTGTATCCTCAACTATGGAAAACGACTGATCATCTAGTGATCATCTTGTGAGTGACTTGTGCATCTGTGTTTATGTTGAATTGGGGACAGACAAGTGGAAGAACCCCGCCCCCAAACTGCCAAAACCCGCCCCTTTCAAACCGCGCACGCAGAAATCTCACTCGAGCAAAAAAGCCGCTCGTCGGTAATCTACTTCGCGCGTGAGAACATTTAACACATCGAGAGGAAAAAAGACATTCGCGAGAGGAAAAATACAGTCCGCGCGCAATATTATCACAACCGCACACTCGATTCTTAATTTTGTGCTCTTGAGTTTCACATTTGCGAGCGCGACTTTGAAATTTACCCCCGCGAATTTTTTGCGGCAAGCCATTTTGCACGCCCTCGTTTTGGTGTTGATGTGACGCCATACTTACGCATCCAAAATGCATTTCGTCGCCGCACGATGTCACCCCATTTAAAGTGAATGAGAAACGCCTGCGTTGAGCGTACATGTGAACGCTGCCTACATGCGCGCGTGGCTGTGCTGCAAGTAATGCGCATGTGCAAGATTGGTTTGAAATCGCCAATACGTGTGAGTGATCGGCCGATCACCGATCAGGCCAAAAATCCGCCAATTCCGATCGCTGGCCGATCGATCGGTGCATCCCTATTCTTTATCCATTTGGAGTCCATCTGGATATAGAATAAAGTTATTTGATAATAAATTATTACTTTCTAATATTATAGAATGGAAATAAATATTAAATATATAGAGAATGAAGAAATACTGAAGTTTTGGTAATTTTCTCAGCATTTGGACTGATTTTGGCCTATAACTGATTTTTGGGAGAGAAGTACATTTTTGTCATGAGGGCGTTCCATATGAGAGCCGCGGCACAGTAGCGCTGTGGATGCGCGTCGGAAATAAATAAATATCAAGTAAATGTCTGTACTGTGAGTAGAACGCTGGTGGTTGTTATTCGTCAGCTAAAATATCAGTTTTGTCTGTAATAAATGGGAAGATTTAACTGAACTGGAAGGTTTTAGTGAATGTTGGACTTCCCTGTGAGAATCGTGAGCGCTAACAAACACAGCGTGTGTCTTTACATCGTGAATAATATCATTTATGCGCATGATTCCTCATCATTGAGGGTCAAGTCGCAGAGAGTGTGACGTAATGAGCCGCGATGCTAAACCTGGGGAAAAGCTGGGAAATGAGAGAATGGTTAAGAAGAATCATAACGTTGGAGGTGTAGAGTTCTGATGGAAATGAGTCAGAAGCGATTGCCACAATTATTTCTGTTAACATGATTATTTCTTTCACATAAATGAATAATCTGGGGAGAAATTACTGAGTGACTGGAAAATGAATTCTGACACATTTATGACTGACAGGTGCTCTTATCCGGAGCAGAATTTAGGAGCCGTTTCCCTGGAGTGTGAACATGGGGTTAAATATGTTTTTAAGATTAGCAGTCACTTTAAGGAGCATAATTTACGTTAAGACAGGACACACCTCTTCCTCAAACATGCAGTACATTCGTTTTCACCTTTAAAGTCTGTTAAACGGCAGAGTCAGTTGGTGTCTGGCTGGTCTACCTGGTTCTGTTTAGCTGGAATGTGCTGAGTTTCATGATGACAGCACGGTGTAAATTAAGCAACGCAGTAAGATTATAATCTGTACTTCATCAGTTCTTGGGATGAGTGTCTCTGGGGTACCTTTATCTAATCCCAGACCGGTAAAGGTACCACTGAGGTACTCATGAACAAGGTACCGTCCTCAAGCACTGCTCCCTGAGTGCTGCCCATGCTAGCTGTATAAAACCTGAACTCTTTCTGGACACTTAGCTTTGTCTGTCCAATGCTCGCAATTTGTGTTGGTTATTAATTAGTGTTTTAATAAACCTGAATCTGTCAGAAGCCGCACACATACCGTTATATTCATTCCTCTGTGTGTGAAATCATTTCTGATCATTTCCGTGCACAAAAACTGAAGTAAATGTGTAAAAACACAAATGTGACCCTCCACGGCAAAACCAGTCGCTTGTCGCAACGGAGGTTTCCGAGAAAAACGGGCGTTTATGTTGCGTGGGGTAAAATGTTGGATTTTTTGTTTGTAGTGTTTTGAAACAGTGGAAGGTCTATACTGTACTGTTGTGAATAAATCTGGCTGAAAAACTTACCCTTTCCATCCTAAAAACGTGACTTTCTTGAGGTGAGGAATTCAATTCCAGCAGAATGTTAAAAGTTTGTGTTTTGACCGCTCTACTTCAATATTTACGCTAAATCCACTGGTTGACTAGCGTGAAGATATTTCTCCGGAATCCATCTCCGTCGTCCCATTCATTCCATATAGGTATGGTTTTGAAGCTTGATTTATGCACTTTCAATTGCCCTCAATTTTGAAAATTTGCGACAAGCGACTGGTTTTGCCGTAGAGGGTCACAAATGACATTTTTCGTGATGTAAACACACACTTGCTAAAACCTTCCACCTCAGTCAAACCTTACCCTTTATTACAGACAAAACTCATATTTTAGTTGATAAATAACAACAACCAGCGTTCCACTCACGTTACAGCCATTTACTTGATATTTTCGGTGTTTATTCCGGATGTGTGTCCTTTATATTATTATGACATGGCTCCGAGTGGCGTGTGGGGTTTGTGGGAAATCTCTTCCATTTTATAGTCAAAAAATGAGTCCAAATTGTCTCAGACTTCAGTATTTCTTCATTTTTTATTGATCAGAATGTGTTAATATGGAAAAATATTTGTTATTAAATAATTTTTTTCTATGTCCAGGTGGATACCAAATAGTTTCCACCTGCACTAACCTTATTGTTCTACACAGCACTAAGCCATAGAATTCTAGTAGAATTCTGTTCTGTTTCTAGTATCTATATTTTCAGCACTTTTATACTACGGTAAACTACAAATAAACATTTCATCAGAAATGTGCTGATTTCAAGACAGTGCCAACATTTACACATCAAACTATGACAAATCTGAGTAGTGCAGGACGTCCTGAACACAACAACATAAAGCACGTGGAGAACTTGTACACACACACTAGAATAAAGCTAAAAACAAGGTAGAAAAAGGTTCTCAAGCGTGTAAAGGTTGATTTATTTCCTGATGATGACGATATTGTGTGCTGTAGCATGTTGAACTGAGAGATTATTGTTGAGGTTGTGTGTTGTCTGCTCATTTCAGGACAGTGTTGAACACTGCATTATAGGAGTCACTATTCTCTCCCAGTTAACCAATGAGATTAACCAAGTAAGTTACTCGGCGCTCTTCCACGATGTAAGTCTTCTTTTTCTTCTCTGATTTCTGCCGTGTGTGTTGCTGCGGTGGGGTGGGGTGGGGGCGCTGTGTGTGCTGCTTGGCGGGTAAGAATCACAGCTTCTCCTAATGTTAACCAGAATATCTGCACAGTCCGTACATGTATTATAATGGATACTTTTGGTCTGTATTATATTAATGATATGTCTTACTGTGTGAACATGCAGCAGTGTAACACATTTTAACATGCTTTAAAGCAGCGTTTATACCTGTCATAATTTGCCAAGTGAAATATTTATCTTTTGCCATTAATGAGGTAGCTTTGCCTAATCACTAAAACTGTTCAAATTTGTAATTCATAGTTCTTTCAGCATATAATATATAATGTCTGTTCTAGAGCTGTGCGATATGATGAAATGTCAGATGACTAGATTAGCTCCTCTGTGGTTCATATTAAACTCTCGTTTATTTCAAGGTGGCGCAAAATACACTGTTTATGGCAATATTTTTGATGGTTTGAATGTGGGAGTACTATGGTGTCATATTTGTCTCACGATATGAGAGTTATTGGTCGATGCCGATATCCAATGTTTTTCCCGCTTACATCTGACGATACAGATACCGATGCCGATAAATGAGGGAGAGTGACTTGAGCACGTAACAACAAGATATTTTGCTCGACAGTGTTCCACTGCACACTCAGAACTTTGACACAAAAATAACACCATAACACTGACATTTCTAACACATCTCTAAGTCAAACAAGTGTGAAAGCAGAGTGCAGCGAGGGTGGAGCATTTCCAGCGTAGTGCACAACATTAAAAGAAAATGTCTCTTCCCGCCCTATGTAGTGTACCAAGTCAAACATGTGACTCTCCATGTGCACTACCTAGTGTGTAGAGAGCTGTTAAGCTACAACCCCGGCTATTTCCTGAGATGCATACTACCACATAGAAGAGTATGATAAGAGCACCTTACCTACCATACTATTAAGTGCAGTAGTACACATCAGGCAAATCTAAAAATAAAGCAACTATCGTCCGTTTCCGATATAATTCTGATCTTATCATGCGTTCCTAATATTTGTGCTGTAATGGTGAGCGTACAGTGGAACTGTGGAATCTGAAAAATCTGCTGTCTGTGCATCTGAACTGCGTGTGCACTCCACACACTCAGAACTATGGAACGCCAAAGGTGCCACAATACACCTTAAAGGCACCTTACCAGAGTGCTGTAAACACCGCCACCTTTTACAAACAAATTTTTGATGTTAAAAGCAGCATTTCACCACAAGTCACTAGAGCACAGCAAACCGCTGCCTTTTCAATGGCACATAGGGCTGGTATATTAGAGCGCTGCAAAAACTGCGTTTTAAGCGAATAAAAGGGAACAAAAACTGGTGCCTAAAAATACAGGTGAATTGTTCAGCTTTGGCGTTCCATATGAGCATGTGGAGTGTTTGGAGCGCACACAGACATGAGATTTTGCCTGTGAAAGTTCCACTGAACTTACAGAAGATGTACTGTATTGTGATACGTATCGTTATCAGGATATAAAATGATTTATATGGGGATATGGGATTTTGCTCGTATCGCACAGCCCTGTTTATAAATCCTTGTTCTTTGAGCGTGTTAGATATAATGTTACCTGTATATGCATGTCCGTTTATCTTCACGCTCTCCGTCTCTCACTCTCTGCAGGCGGATACGACGCATCCGCTTACAAAACACAGGAAGATTGCGTCGTCCTTCAGAGACTCGTCTCTCTTCGACATCTTCACACTCTCCTGCAACCTCCTCAAGCAGGTGAGAAACACATAGCGATTAGATGTTATTGCATTCGCACCGCTCATGGACTGCAGATAGATTTTTATTAGAGGTCAAGTCCACGTTGTTATGCTAGAACAGACTAACTCTACTATTAGGCCTCGTCCACACGGACGTTCGAAATGAACGCCATATGCGTTTTTGCTGCGTTTTGTAGCTGCGTTCGATTGGCGTTTCGCTGGCGTTTGCAATAGCGTCGTTTTCCTTGCCTTCGTCGAGATTTTGACGCCAAGAAAATGTCCCATGCAGCGTTTATTTGACGCCACCCGAACGCGCAGCCGGCCGAACGCAGGTGCTGAACGCCCATGTGGACACTTTGATTTGCTCCAATGAGCAGAAAAACGGTCTGCGCTCACCTGGCGCCACGAACACCAGAAAAACGCCTGGTTCAGACGCCCGTGTGAACGAGGCCTTAGAGTCTCAGACGGGCTTCTTTCAGGTGAAACGGTTGATACCCAATAGCAGATTTAGATTTTTGGTAACTTTTATTTGGTCAGTGGTTGGGCTGCGGATGATAAAATCCAGATGATGATACAAGAGAGAGTCCAGTCACTTGATGCACTAAATGCACTGTTCATGTCTGTCTCTCTTTCTCCTTCTGTCTTTGTCTCTTTCTATCTTTTCGTTTTGATCCCCTTTCTTTTTCCTCTTTCTTTTTCCTCTCTTCATTTCATCCTGTCTTCTTTCTTTCCTCCTTCTCTCCCTCTCATTTTTCTCTTCTTTCTCATTTTCTTTCTGTCTCTACCCTTCCTTCTCATCTCCCTCCCTCTCTCTTTCTCCCACTTTTTACTCTATTACTTGTCTTCCTTTCTTCTTTCTTACCCTCTCCCTGTATGTCTCTTCTCTTTTCTCTTTGTCTCTTTTCCCTCCTTCTTTCTTATCTCCTTCTCACTTTGTTTCCTTCTATATTTCTTTTTCAAAATGAAAATCTCGTCCTCGTACTCGTCAACCCGCCTCGTCTCGTGAGTTCTCGTCTCTTCACACCCCTAGTAAAAGAATATGAAGCTCATGATGGTCGTAACTATAACACCATAACTGTGACCTGTTAGAATCCTTATGGTGGTTTATTTATTTGTGATGAATTGTTTTAGCAACTGGATTATTTTACATTGTTTCTGTTTATAGAAATGTGCCAGTAAAACATGGACCAAAATAGAAAGTGTTATTGATCGAACATCAAGCATGCCCTGTGTGTGTGTGTGTGTGTGTGTGTGTGTGTTCATGTATTTATGGCATTGTGGGGAGCTTTTTGTCCCCTAAAATCACTTTTATCTGTTTTTTGGGCTTTGTGGGGACATTTGAGAGGTCCCCATGAGGAGAAATGACTTTATAGAAAATGTGTTTGTTTTATTTGAGAAACTAAAAGAGGTAAAAGATGTGCTTTTGGTTACTGAGGTTAAGGTTAGGGTTAGGATTAGGTGTAGCTGTAAAATTATATACATCTAGTCATTATGGGAGTTTATGGAAGGACCTCACAAAGTTAGTAATACAAAGACTGTGTGTGTGTGTGTGTGTGTGTTTAGGCGTCTGGAAAGAACCTGAATCTAAATGACGATTGCCAACATGGGCTGTTGATGCAGTTGTTAAAACTGGCCCACAATTGCCTCAACTTTGACTTCATTGGCACGTCCACGGACGAGTCGTCAGATGACCTGTGCACCGTCCAGATCCCCACCAGCTGGAGATCAGGTGACCCTCTGTTCCTCCTCTGATTGGTTCGCACTGTAAAGACAGTCGGCTTGTTTTATTTCAGTGTCTAAAATGTCTCTACTGATCACTTACCATTAGGCCAGTAACTGAAATATGTTGAACATTCTCACTGCATTTCACACACTTGCTTTTGTATTGATTTTTTTATTAAAATAATGAGGTTTTTAACTTGTGAAAAATCCGGCACTTTACCTGTTCATTTCACTGGTGTTGCAAACTGGAAGTAGTGATGCTCTCACCATGTGTGTGTGTTCAGCCTTTTTATCAGCATGCGTGCGCTGTAATGAATGTGGCATTACTTTCTCTAAAACACAAATGCAGAGGTTACATTTTGAGGCAATAAAACATTTAATTATATTTCAAAATATTTGTGAGACCACTGAGGTTATTGTACACGCACATCTGCACACAGCAACACACAATCACACGCCAACATGCAGGCACACACCTGGAGACACGCAAGCAACCAGTCACACACAAGCATGGGAGCGCACGCGAGCACACGCCCACATGTAAGCATGCAAGAAAAAAGGCTGAGACACTGCATTTCCTTATGAAGCTAGTAAATCTAAGAAGAAAATGATGAGCCACATTTGTGCAAGTTTTACAGCTGTAAATTTGATGTGTAATAATCAGTGTGCTAGTTTTCTGATCTTGCTCTCTCTCCTCTTTTGCAGCCTTTTTGGATTCATCAACTCTTCAGCTATTCTTTGATTTGTATCATTCCATCCCTCCATCCCTTTCTCCCCTGGTGAGTGTGAGAGAGAGGTTTGAAGTGAGGGCAACGATCAGTGACCTTCTCAACACAATACAGTACAATTATATGCAAAAATCTCTCTTTGCAGGTTTTGTCGTGTTTAGTTCAGATCGCGTCAGTTCGGCGGTCTCTGTTCAACAACGCGGAGAGAGCAAAGTTCCTGTCCCATTTAGTAGATGGTGTTAAGAGAATATTGGAAAACCCACAAGTAAGTGCTCAGTTTCAGTTAAGCTCTGTGTTTTGAATGTGTTGTGTCAACCTGTTAAAGCTTTATAGTTACGGCGGACGCTTTGACAACAAATGCCGCCTGAGAAAAAACGAATAAAATACGAACGTGAAAGTACCAGATGACACTTTTCGTAACTTAGCAACAACAAGCACTGAGAAAGCGCTCTGGAAGTGAGGTGTTGACAGCTCTCTTTAGCTGTTCTTTGGCAGCGGCAATTTTTTTTCCCCAGTTCGCAGGGCTCTTCAAGTAGAAATTTGTTGAAAATTATTTATTTAATATTGTTTGATTATTTTAACTTGTTCATTCAGTCTGTATAAGAATCCAAAAAAAAAAACATAAAAAAACACAGTATGACAATATATCGTGATAATTATCGAAATCGATCAATGTGACAAAAACTATCGTGATAATGTTTTTGTTCATATCGCCCAGCTCTACTATAACGCCAACTATAGGCCAGTTACTGTGCTTTTTTGGTTTATACCGAGACGCTCACCCTTCCTTTACCCTGAACAGTTCAGCATTCTGCGACCTACAGTTCAGCCTGCACAATCCATTTTGTAGGGAAGATGGATTGTAGCTTTCCTCACTTCATCAGTCTAAATATCTATTCATAGTTCAATCGTCATGTGCACACTGTTGTCTGAATTTTTTGTGTGTTTTTAATTTGTCTGTATGTGCACTGTAGAGCTTATCGGACCCAAACAATTACCATGAGTTCTGCCGGTTGTTGGCCCGGCTGAAGAGTAACTACCAGCTGGGGGAGCTGGTGAAGGTGGAGAACTACCCCGAGGTGATCAGACTCATCGCCAACTTCACCGTCACCAGCTTACAGGTGAGACAGCAGCTTGAGCAGCAGTGCAGGGTTGGAGAACGCCAGTTTTATCGTTTTGGAGAGCTCTGTTTTAACAGCAGTGACAGGGGAGGAGCCTTGTGGCAGTTCAAACGTATTTGTTTCATTGCTAATTTAGAGAAAAGTACAAAAAAATTGGTTTGTCATTTATGAGCTGTTATTAATGAATTATTACTAGTGATGTTTGTCAGCGAGGCTCACTGTGGTATAACAGTGTAGATCTAGAGTAGGGGCTTGAGCAGGGGATAAATCAGTTTGAAGGTGTTTGGCGATGAGCCGTTTGTGCAGCCCCTGGAGTTATTTTACACACAGCAACATGGTAACTCAAAAAACGCATAAGGGCAAGCGCACAAACTCACAAGGACACACACACAGCCATGCGAGCACACGTGCACACAGTGAGCTCCCTACACCAGGCAGACGCAGGGTTGTGAGGTGTTGGTGTTTGATGCTGTGTGTGATTGCAGCACTGGGAGTTCGCCCCCAACAGTGTGCACTACCTGCTGAGTCTGTGGCAGCGGCTGGCAGCCTCCGTTCCCTACGTCAAAGCTACTGAACCCCACATGCTGGAGACCTTCACCCCCGAGGTCACCAAGGCCTACATCACCTCCCGCCTCGAGTCCGTCCACATCATCCTCAGGTACGCACGCACACGTTTACAGCTGTTACCTGCTTCAGCTTCTTTCCTAGATTTGATCGGTTATCAGTCTTGCAGATATATCACGATTATGGATTAGAGCATCAGTCTGATGCAGCCCTACTTATGGGGGGGATTGAGGCTGTTGCTGGTTGATACAGGATGGTACGGCGTTGTGGCTGATGGAGACGGGATGCCGTGTGTGTGTGTGTGGTGTTTAGGGATGGGCTGGAGGACCCGCTGGACGACACCGGTCTGGTGCAGCAGCAGTTGGACCAGCTGTCCACCATCGGCCGCTGCGAGTACGAGAAGACGTGTGCCCTGCTGGTGCAGCTGTTCGACCAGTCGGCTCAGACCTACCAGGAGCTGCTGCAGTCCACCAACTCCAGCAGCATGGACGTGGCCGTACAGGAGGGTCAGACACCTCACCTCACCGCTACTGTTAAAATCCACATCTAGACCTGAGCCACATGACAGTATATATTGGATTACAGTGCTGCACGATAATATGTGACCCTCCACGGCAAAACCAGTCGCTTGTCGCAACGGAGGTTTCTGAGAAAAACCAACGTTTATGTTGCGTGGGGTAAAATGTTGGATTTTTTGTTTTTAGTGTTTTGAAACAGTGGAAGGTCTATACTGTACTGTTGTGAATAAGTTTGGCTGAAAAACTTACCCTTTCCATCCTAAAAACGTGACTTTCTTGAGGTGAGGAATTCAATTCCAGCAGAATGTTAAAAGTTTCTGTTTTGACCGCTCTACTCCAATATTTACGGTAAATCCACTGGTTGACTAGCGTGAAGATATTTCTCCGGAATCCATCTTCGTCTCCCGAGTTCAGTTAACCTAACGCAGGTAGGCTATCCGTGTGGCTGTGAATGCAGCGTAGGCTAGCGTAAATGCAAACGTAGCCGCGACCGCACCAAGCGTCTGTGAGTGCTACGGCGATAGTCAACTTCGACGGCAGATTTCTCCGTTTCTCACTTGGCGTGACAGGAGAAACCCGACTCCTTTGAATGTTGATATCTCAGTCATATGTCGTCCCGTTCATTCCATATAGGTATCGTTTTGAAGCTTGATTTATGCCCTTTCATCAAAACATCATAACTCAATTTTGAAAATTTGCGACAAGCGACTGGTTTTGCCGTGGAGGGTCACATTATCAGAATCGAATCAGAACCAGCTGGAAATGCTCCGCCCTCTCTCCACTCTGCTTTCACACTCGCTGGACTTGGCGCTGTGTTAGAAATGTCAGAGTTATGGTGTTAATTTTGTGCCGAAATTCTGATCACGCAGTGTAACTTTGGCGAGCAAAATATCTTGTCTTTACGCGCTCCACTCTGCCTTCATCAGGTATCGGTATCGGTATCAGCAGATGTAAGCATTAAATATTGGATCTTGGCATCGGTCAGTAATTCCATTATCGTGCATCCCTAGTGGTCACAATGACAAATAGTCACTCACTTAAATTTGCTTAATCTGACCTGTTTAATATTAACAGAACTACAAAGTTGCCCTAAAGACCACATTCGTTTGTCGGACTCGACGGATCCGAGTTAACTGACACTAAACTTGGATGTGTGTGTGTGTGTGTGTGCGTGCAGGGCGGTTGACGTGGTTGGTGTACATCATCGGCGCGGTAATCGGAGGGAGGGTTTCCTTCGCCAGCACAGACGAGCAGGACGCTATGGACGGGGAGCTCGTGTGTCGGTGAGAACACACTACACATTGGTTTAGTTCAGTTACGCTTTAATTAAAGATCACAGAGTCTCTTCCTTTGTCTCCATCTCACTCACTCTCTCTCTTTGTACATCTATCTCTCTCTCTCTTGCTCTGTCTCTCATTGTCTCTCGATCAGTCCTCCTCTCTGTCTCTGATGCTGTTCTCTCGGTGGACTGACGTGTGTGTTTATTTGAACATGTGTTAAGTGTGGGTGTGTTTGTGTGGTCGGGGCGTTTTGAACGTGTGTGTGGGTGGTGATTTGAGCATGTCTTACGTGTGTGTGTTGTGTGCAGGGTCCTGCAGCTGATGAACCTGACCGACTCTCGCCTGGCTCAGGCTGGAAATGAGAAACTGGAGCTGGCCATGCTGAGCTTCTTCGAGCAGTTCCGCAAAATCTACATCGGAGACCAGGTGCAGAAATCCTCCAAGGTAATACCTCTCTCCCTATTCGCAGAGTGTGTTCTGAGTGTTAAAATGAATCGCATAACCGACGCATCGTGATGCTGACGTGGACGATTCTGCATGGATGCAGTGGCAGACCATAATGACATTGCTTGGTGATTTTCTCTCTGCAGCATGAGAATTCGAGCTAAAAAGAACGTCCCGGTAGTAATTATGGCTACCCAATCTGCGATCCATGCCCAATCTGCGTGCAGTGCTAAGTAATGTAGAAAACGTGATGGGCTGCATCGTGATATTGAATTGAATCGTTGACATGATAATCGTGAGACTCGTGAAGGTCCACACCTCTACTTGTTCCAGGTTCGCTAGTTGCTTTAGTAGCTTTATTAGACAGAGAGACATAGAACAAGGTGTAACAGAATGCACAAAGCAGACAGCTGTATTAACTACCGTTCCCACCATTTCTCTTGTTACTCAGAGACTCCAAAAGTGTGAACAGATAAGTTGTTGTCCTTTGTTACCCTAGTGTTCACATAGAGTGGCTTTAAAAGCTGAACTGTTCACTGTAGATCTCACATCTTTGCTTCCATTTAGGTTGTGGAAGACACTGAATATTTTGGACTGGTGATGATCCTCCACAATGCCATTTTTGTATTGGGCCTGTGTCAATAAAGCATGTGATATTATTGCTCTGTCCTGAGAGTCAAAAGGCAGCATTTGTTTTTGTTAAGGTACAGCCTTTGAAAGTTTTAGAATTAGGGATGCACCGATTGGACTTTTTCAGTTCCGATACCAATGCTGATATTTGGACTTATTTGGTATCAGCCGATCCCGAGTACTGGTCCAATAGCAGTTTTTATTTAATGAATTGTGTATTTCTCTGTGAGGAGGAGACTGAGATTATTCTGTTTTCCGATTATACTGGATTCCAATTAAAGATGGCTCCGATATGTGGATGGGATATCAGTCCAGTAACAACTTGGATAGCTGGTATCGGCAGGAACACAGAGACTGTGAGTGAGAGCTGGTGTTGTTGAGGAAATGAAACAGTATAATGGTGTGATGTGCTTTTGGGCTTGTAGTGTGTTGTGTTGCTTGTTCTGCTCATTGTCATATCAATATGTAGGAATTAGTGTGAATGTTGAACCATAAACCAGCTTTACCACAGTCACACTTCACATGCAGGACGAAAATACTACAATTTATAGATTCTCTCCATAGATCAGCCCAATGCCACCGATACCCGGTCCAGCTGTTTGAGTCGTTATCAGACCGATATCCCATCCACGTATCAGAGCGGTGTATCCCTAGTTTTTGTCTAGTATAAGGCGTCTGTTTAGATTTTTGGGTTGTTTATTTTATTTGTGTAATTCTTCTTATGTTTTATCATACCTGCCTTGGCCATAAAATGTTAATATGGCATTAAAATTAAACAAGCAGCCGAATGTTTGTGAGTTTAAAAAACAAATTGACACCGTGCTCACAGTCAGCTCACACGCTTGTGTAGATGTGCTGTCAGAATGGAAGCAGAGAGCGTTTGTGTGAACGTGTGGCTTTGTTTATCTCCTCTAGAGCGAGTTACACATGACTGTGTGTGTGTGGTGGAAGTGTTGTGGGCTGCAAGTGTGTTTGTAGGGTAGCAGGTGTACGGGGAGCAACTGTAGTTTAACAGGTGTGTGTGTGTGTGTGTTCTCTCTCTCTCTCTCTCTCTCTTCAGTTGTACCGGCGGCTTTCTGAGGTCTTGGGGCTGAATGACGAAACCATGGTGCTCAGTGTGTTCATTGGGAAGATGTGAGTACGCCACCCGGTGGCTGGGCATTATATGACACTTTGAATATGAAGCTGTTATTTAGGGGTCGATTGATTATCCACCAGACGGATATGAAAGTGTTTTCAGTTAGGGGTGGGCGATATATCGAATGTACTCCATGTATTTTGGCTTGTTTGACGTGTGATGTAGTAAATGACTTTAGCGTGAATATCGAGTACAAATCCTCACCTTAATGTTAAACAGACGGCGTGTACGTCACGTTCGAGTTTGGCTTCTCTGCCCTCTTAAAGCAGAGCGCTCACTCCGCTCCCCATCCAGAACACACTCCTAGCGCACTATTACGTGCTTGTAGAAGGCACATGTGTGTGTTTTTGGTTTTCTCCGGTGAAAATGGCGATTGACGGTGGCATCGGTGTATCAGCTGTCGGACTGGGGCGGTGCTTAGCATTTATCTACATACCGGAGCTGCAAGATGGCTGTTATTATGTGCACAAAAACAGAAGTAAATGCAGAAACGTGCATTAATAACATTATTTGTAATGTAAATGTGACCCTCCACGGCAAAACCAGTCGCTTGTCGCAACGGAGGTTTCCGAGAAAAACGAGCGTGGGGTATGTTGCGTGGGGTAAAATTTGGGATTTTTTTAGGGACGCACCGAAATGATTTTTTTGGCCGAAACCGAAAACCGTAACACTGAAAGAAATTATCATACCAATTTTTGGTAATATTGCCGTTACGGCTGGGACTGTGTGTACTTACCTCACTAAAGTCAAGCATTGCAGTTGCATAAATTAATATTCATGGTTCAAAGAATAAATTTTTTACAAAACTATGAAAAGATTTACTTAGCATTCAAACAATGCACAAAAATAATAAAATAAAATGTGAAATAAAATATTTTACTTGGCCCCACTCATGAATAGCCTAAAAACAAGGTAGCTGAAATATTATACAATTAAATATCTTCTCTCATAAAACAAGTGAATTCAAGTGCATTTTAATATTCTGAACGAAGTGCATGAACAAAGTGCATTCAGAACAAGTGCTTTAAAAAGTGCGTTGAAAGATATAACAACATTCTCTGTAGGCCTATAACAAAATCGTGTATTAAAACACTAAAATGAAAACTTGCTTGCCTTTTCAAAAACGTCCGCTACAGACGGAGTGGGTGTGCTCGGAGGGTCTTGCCTCTTCTGTGCTTCATACTCTGCATGGCGATCGGGATGTTTTGATTTTATATGATAAATTAATCCCGACGTTGAGAAAGTCTTTGTGGGTGCACCCCCTCTAGAAATTTCGGCATTGCACGCTTTACAAACGGTTTTCCATGTGTCTTTCTTAGACATATTGAAATGCGCCCACGCGGCAGACATGTTGACTCTAATCCAATCTGGCGCGTGCAGGTTGCGGTCGTTGCTTGCGTCATCACTGTTTCGGTCGCGTTTAAAAAAAAAAAAATTCGGTGGCAGAATATTCGGTGCATCCCTAGATTTTTTGTTTTAGTTTTGAAACAGTGGAAGGTCTATACTGTACTGTTGTGAATAAATTTGGCTGAAAAACTTACCCTTTCCATCCTAAAAACGTGACTTTCTTGAGGTGAGGAATTCAATTCCAGCAGAATGTTAAAAGTTTCTGTTTTGACCGCTCTACTTCAATATTTACGGTAAATCCACTGGTTGACTAGCGTGAAGATATTTCTCCGGAATCCATCTTCGTCTCCCGAGTTCAGTTAACCTAACGCAGGTAGGCTATCCGTGTGGCTGTGAATGCAGCGTAGGCTAGCGTAAATGCAAACGTAGCCGCGACCGCACCAAGCGTCTGTGAGTGCTACGGCGATAGTCAACTTCAAAGGCAGATTTCTCCGTTTCTCACTTGGCGATATATACAGTATATTGGTTCTTGATCTCCTTGATTAGTAAAGCCATATTGATGTCCCTTACTTTTTAATTGATTCTGTTATTTATGACTGTGTATTTTAGACGCTGTTTTAATAGTGTTTTAATTGTGTGTGTGTGTGTGTGTGTGTTTAATTGCAGAATCACCAATTTGAAGTACTGGGGACAGTGTGAACCCATCACCTCTAAAACACTACAGCTGTTAAATGACCTGTCCATCGGATATCCTTCCCTCACACTCCAGTGTGACCCCTTACCTGTCCTTACACGTCACCTGTGCCGTCCACCTCTGTGCACACTTGGTCTAGGTCCTCAAAGTCAAAAAAAGTCAAAGTCAACTTTATTGTCATCTCTGCTATATACTGTACAGATACATAGAGAGACGAGACGACGTGGCTCCAGGTTATTTCCAGTGCTGTGAAAATGACCTGTGCATAGAGATGATGAAATATATCAGACGAGGAAATGATAATGTGTAGTTGTAAAGTTTCAAACGTACAGTATGTGTTGATGGTTTGGATGAGGGTTTGCAGTCTTCACCACGGCACCACGTGGATGTAGACACAGAGAATACAGTAGTGTTACGGTGGAGATACGCTCGGAACGCTTACGCGCACGCGTCATGGCTGCCACGCCTCGTCGGAAATTAACGCAGCGCTCACGCGAGTTGGAGTACCGACAAAAACTGGGGTGGCAGTGTGTTCAAGTTTTGGTACATGACGTCAGAGTCGTTGTTTGCTGTCTTTTTTGAACCTTCATAACATCTGAATGCAAATCATTTTTATCTTCAACATCTTTCTTTCCTCATTTCACAGCAGAACCAGGTGATGTTTTCTCACACTGCTGCCTTCTACTTCTTCCCCTTCTTCTGTCACAAGTGATAG
The DNA here is from genome assembly GCA_032718565.1 of Distichodus sexfasciatus. Taxonomy (NCBI): domain Eukaryota; kingdom Metazoa; phylum Chordata; class Actinopteri; order Characiformes; family Distichodontidae; genus Distichodus; species Distichodus sexfasciatus. The sequence goes on along the minus strand of JAVGVS010000196.1, from coordinate 693,916 downwards.
TGTACACTGCCACCTGTTGGAATCCTCAAGACTAACCAAATACAGAGTCAGTACATTGCTTGTGTAGCAGCAGCAGCATCCGCAAGCGTACGCGCCACGTAGCGTTAAGTATATCACAGCCCTTAATTCTGAGCACGCAGTGGAACTTTCACAAGCAACATCTGGTGTCTGGGTGTGCTCAGCTCCTCCCACTCCACGCCCTCACACTCAGATCTATGGAACACCAAAGCTGCTACAGTTCGCCTTGAATTCACCTCATTAGATCACCATAAAAACACAGCCTGTTACTGAAATTTTAAGGCATAATAACACTGCCTCACTGGTAGTTGCATTAACATATAGAGGAATTGTGGCACCTCTGGCATGCAGTATGAGCACAAGTAGGGCCCTATGATTTGTGTGTTGCGGAAAACGTGGAGGGAATCACGGAATGCAACAAATAAAATGGAATCCGTTGTAAAACGCGGGAATGTCGTATAATTCCCTTATATCGGTGTGTGGGCAAAGCAAAGAAATGGTTTCTAGTTTTGGCCGCTGCAGCCCCCTGTACGTGTTACCTGTTGAGGCGGGACTCAGCTTTAAACGCACGCACAGACACAGAGGGGGAAAACGTCAACAGTCAGATATGGAGAAGAGGCTGAAACACCGAAGTCCTCAAAAAAAATGACGGAATTCGAGAGTTAGTGCTAAGTTTAGAGCAGAACAATACACAAATGATTTTTAGGAATCGGGAGAACAACTCTTTTGTAAGTTTTGCCAGCTCACGATGGACTGCACCCGCAAGAACACGTGACCACCACTTACAGTCAAACACTCACATCAGAAACGTTTCGTCTTCCACCAAAAAAATGAATGTTTTTTGTTGTTTACAGGTAAATGTTTTACCAAAGCAGAAAATGTTGTGCTGAACCCCAGCACTTTGTTGAAGTTGAATAAGTTATTTAATGTGAATTTTTTTTCTATTACATTGTTCTTTTTTCTCATCCACTCCATAATTACGCTAATAACGTAAAACACTTCAATTCAGAAGAATAAAAATGGAAAAAACGGAATTCAGGAAAAGATAAAACAGAATTTAGGAAAAAACAGAGCGAATTTCATAGGGTCCTACACTAGCGGCGTGTGTGTGTAGACTGAGTTGACGGTAAACAAGCATATCAGTTACAAACATAACACTGCCGGTATTGGAACTGTAAAAGTTGAAGCAGTGCATCTGTAGTTTGGGAGTACCACTGTCAAATCAAACCCAAACGGTACCCAACCCTAACAGTGTGGTGCTGATTTTAATGAAGAGTGATGTGAATATCCTGCAGCTGGAGAGATTAATGCCACTGTGGATATGACTACAGCATTCTCCTTAACCTGGTGGTGTACGTACAGCAGCGTGAGGAAACTGGTGAAGCTGAGCGCCGTGCAGTTCATGCTCAACAACCACACGGTACGTCACCTGACCTCACCTTTAATGCGCCCTCACCTCAGGAGCAAATCCCAATTCAGCTCATGACACGAGCGTGCTGTTGGGTTGATGATGCTCTGTGTGTGTGTGTTACAGAGCGAGCACTTTTCATTCCTGGGTGTGAACAATCAGTCCAACCTGAGTGACATGAGGTGCAGGACCACGTTTTACACAGCGCTGGGGCGGCTGCTGATGGTGGACCTGGGTAAGACCCGCTCTTCATCTCTACCAGCAACCCTACCTTATTCCCTCCATTCTTCACCTTCTCTTCCTTCTCATCCACCTTATCCTCCTCTTGTTTTCTTTCTTCTTCTCCTCCTACTCGTCCTCCTTTTTCTTCTTCTCCTCATCATCATCATTCTCTTCCATCTCTTTCTCCTTGTTCGTCTTGCCCTCCTGATCCTCCTTCTCCTTCGCTTTCTCACTCCTCCTCCTCGTTCCTCTTCTCTTTCTCCTAATTGTTCTTCTCTGTCTCTCCTTCTCTCCCTCCTCCTCCTCCTCCTCCTCATTCTCTTCTCTCTCTCCTTCTCCCCTCCTTCTTCTTCTCCTTCTCTTCCTTCTCTTTCTTCTCATCGTTCTCTTTCTCTCCCTCATCCTCTTCTCTCTCTTTCTTCTTCTTTTTCTCCTTCTTTTTCTCCTTTTCACCTCCTCCTCCTCATCCCCATCTCCTTCTCCACTTTTTGTTCCAAACTCCTTCCACACAGTTTTGATCATAGAAGCACCATTCGTGGCTTAAAATGTTCACTGCGTTGATCTCAAATTTATAAGGTAAAAATACTCCCTATTTTGGGCACAAGGGGGCGTGGTTAACAATATGTGGTCAAGCTGTTTTCCTTCCCAGATCCTAAACCCGTCCTCAGTTCGTCCACTCCTAATGTCACTGTGTGTGTGTGTGTCTGTCTGTCTGTCTGTCTGTGTGTGCGCAGGTGAGGACGAGGACCAGTTTGAACAGTTCATGCTCCCCCTGACGGCGGCGTTTGAAGCTGTTGCTCAGATGTTCAGCACGAACACCTTCAACGAGCAGGAGGCCAAGGTGGGTCACACTGTTCCGGCATATTCTCTACAACAGCAGCTCACAGTGCAGCTTGTACACATGAAGCGTAGTGGTGTTTAATTACTGACCCGAGGTTTTTCACTTCTCCACATGTAGAGGACGTTAGTGGGTTTGGTGCGAGACCTGAGGGGCATCGCCTTCGCATTCAACGCCAAGACCAGCTTCATGATGCTGTTTGACTGGATGTATCCTCTCAGCCTGCTGTGGCAAGCGCTCACCGTGACTCTTCGTTCAGACGCTGGAGGGAGATTTACTTCAGCTCTTTTAATGTTGCTGTGATTAGCTCTTTAAAGCAGCTGTGTGGAGTTTGTTCATGAGTTTTCCTGGAGAGTTACAACACAGACCTGCGTGGACATTTCCCTCCTAGATTTATGTGTTTTGTGAGCTTGTTGTTGGTCGATGTTAGTTCTTAACCGTGCCGCAGCTACCCTGCCTACATCCCCATCCTGCAGCGAGCCATAGAGCTGTGGTACCACGTGCCCGCCTGTACCACCCCCGTCCTCAAACTGATGGCAGAGCTGGTACACAACAGGTACGATTTGGTTCTGAAGGAAAACACCAGTGGTTCTGTTATTCTGTGCACAAAAACAGATGTAAGTGTCTGAAACGCAGAGATTTTCTTAGAATAACTGGGGGAGGCTCCGGTTTTGACCGGGTCAGTGTCCATCTTGAGGCTGCCTCTAACGTTAGCGAAGGTTCTGCTGAGGAAGAAGTAGGAACTCTTAAGGTTACAGAGGAAGCCAGTTATTCCAAGAAAATCTCTGCAGTGTAACACCGGGTTTCATACATGTTCTACTGCTCTTGGAGACATAAAGCAGCTCACCATCAAAGTGTAAGATGCAGACGTACGTGCTTATATGAAGTATATTAAAGGACGGACCTTGGGGCGGTTGGTGGTAACGGTAGGGTGTTCGCCCCGTGATCAGAAGGTCGCAGGTTCGAATCCAGGGCCAGTAAAGTTACCACTGAGGTACTCATGAGCAAGGTACCGTCCCCAAGCACTGTTCCCTGGACGCTTGTTAGCTGCCCACTGCTCCTTCACGGAGGGGTTAAATGCAGAGGTCACATTTGGTTGTGGTGCACTGTGTGCTGTGCTGTGGTGTGTTCACAATGACAAAAACTAAATAAATAAATCACTCATCCCTTCAGGTTAACCTCACCCAGCTTTTCCTTAGGTTTTCATCTTTAGGGATATGGTAAAGCTGAGGTAAGGGTGCTGTTGTTATGAAGTAGAGCAGCCAGGAACACTACAGTAACACCGGCGAGAGGAGGCGGCCATTGCGTCTGAAACAGTTGATGTGAACACTGATTAGAACGTTCAGAACCAGGAAGTGTGACAAAGGCCTGTGAGGAATTCTCAGTGTAACTGGGAGAGATGGTGCTTGTCGTCACATAATAAAGAGATTGATATATGGTGTTTACACATATATCAGGGTTTAAGCTGTGATGCTGACAACGTTGACGTTTTGGACGTGTGTGGTTTGTTTATGGTCAGTAATAAAGTGTGTGTTTATTCTCCAGGTCACAGAGGCTGCAGTTTGACGTGTCGTCGCCCAACGGCATCCTGCTGTTCAGAGAAACCAGCAAGATGATCACCACATACGGTAGGGAGCAGAACGGACCAGGATTATTCCTTTCGTTCGTTCACACGCCACATTATATGTATTGGGGATGCACGATACGGGAATTATCAGCCGATGCCGATATCTGATGTTTTTCATGCTTATGTCTGCCAATGCCGATAAAAACAAGCGTGTAAAGACGAGATTTTGCTGGTGAACGTTCTGCTGTGGCACAAAAATAACACCATGCGTTTTAAGACAGAAGATCAGATCAAAAAAGATCAAAGTTAACTTTGTCATCTCTGCCATATACTGTACAGATATACAGAGAGACGAGACGACGTGGCTGCAGTTTTTACAGTGCGATAGGAAATAAAGAACAAAGAACAAATTATGCACACAGAATAAACTATATATATATATACAGGGTTTCCACGGGTCCTTGAAATCCTTGAAAGTTTGTGAATCTGAACAAATAAGTTCAAGGCCCTGGAAGGTTTTTGAAAACAGGCATAAAAACACACCGTCCTTGAAAGTCCGCGAATATTTTTTGGGAACTGAAATTTCATGGATGACGACCGCCGTTAACATGTTATTATTTTGCCACCACAAGTTTGTTTAAATCTGTGCCTACACCGACTTTTAATTTGCGAAAGTTTGTTTGTTCTTCTGTACATTTTCGGCGCTACATTCTTGTGTTTCCTGTACATAGTCAACGTCACGTGTGCGTAGCCGCTTTAGGTGCAACCAGAGTTACGCTGAGTCAGAGTCATATTGTTTATTGATAACATATTCAGCGGTAGCAGTAGGTAAATGCCGCCGCGTGTGGTCCTGGAATTTGAGGATGTTGGTCCTGGAAAGTCCTTGAAAGGTCCTTGAATTTGATGTTAACTAAGGTGTGGGAACCCTGTAAATAGAATACAAAATATACATTTTAAACTAGGAATGGAATATTAAATATAACTTTAAACTAGAACTAGAAATAGAGGTAGAGGAGAGACAGTTTGGATGCAGTATTTCCTACAGAAGTGGAAGTTGACTTTTACACTGGATGTGCAGGAGGTTAGATACAGTTTCAATATGAAAAACATCCAGTCTATTAATAAAGCAGTAAAAAAGTATGACAAACATTTAAGTTTTGCAGATATTTTAACAGTAGTGGAGAACCAGGGTCTGTGCAATATTCTTCAAAAATTTGAAGTGTGAGGGCAGGAAGTGTGTTTAAGAGTCTGATGGCTTGTGGGAAAAGCTATCACGCATTCTGGTGGTTCGAGTCCTGATGCTGCGATAGCGTCTTCCGGCTGGGAGGAGTGTGAAGAGTCCGTGTGAAGGGTGTGAGGGGTCGAGCACGATGCAGGGGGTTCTAACAATCCGACAACTGTCTCCACTGTTACACCTTTATCGGGAAATGAGATGACATCAGGATTTTGTAGTGTGGTAGAAGATTGTGCGTTAGTGAGTTTGTTTCATCTGGCCTGTCTGTGTTTTCCACTGTGTGTGTGTGTGTGTGTGTGGCGCAGATACGATGGTGTGTACGGGCTGCTGCTCCAGTCTGGACCACATAGTGACGTACCTGTTTAAGCAGCTGTCGCGCAGCACCAAGAAGAGAGCCGCCCCCATGGCGCAGGAGAGCGACCGCTTCTTCCACATCATGCAGCAGCATCCAGACATGATACAGCAGGTGCGGGCTTCAACACACATCTACATGGAGGCGGACACTCACACACACACACACACGCACACACACACACACACCTTTACAGCATTTAGCAGACGCTCTTATCCAGAGTCACTTTGGCTTCCTAATTACAGGGCACCTTGGGGTTAAGGGTCATGCTCAGGCTCTGGCTCCTCGACTGTATGTTACACCCAGAGTGTGTGATGTGTGTGTGTGTGTGTGTGCAGATGCTGTCCACGGTGCTCAACATCATCATATTTGAGGACTGCAGGAACCAGTGGTCCATGTCCCGGCCGCTGCTGGGCCTCATTCTGCTCAACGAGAAGGTTGGTAACGTGATGAACGCACACACACACACACACACCCCTGTTCTAATGTGTGTGTGAGGAACTGCAGCATAAATGGTGCATCACATGGTTTTATAATGATTTTTGTGTAAATCTCCATATTCTCTCTGTTATTCATTATTCGCCCACTTTCTGCCACTTCCTTCTTTTCTTCCTTCCTTCCTTCCTTTCTTCCTTTCTTTATTTCATTCCGTCCTTTCATCCTTCTTGGTACATACGATACATCCTTTCATCTGTCCGTCCTTCCTTCCTTCCAGCTGTGCTTCCATCTGTCTGTTCTTTCTTTCTTTCTTTTCGGTATCTAGACTTCATTCCTCTTTTTCTCCCGTTGACTGGATTTTCAAACAGCTGTTATCTGTGTAATGCAGCTTTCTGTTGACGCGCTGTGACCTCATGCTGACCTTTTTCATCCCATTGAACCACTTCGTCCCTCCTTTCTGATCTACTTTTTACCTCCTTTTTACCATGCAGCAGACACATTTCCTCCAGTAAATACTATTTTTAGTTGTCAGTAGTGGCGTCATGTGGACGCTGGTTTAAGAGATGCATGTGAATGTTGGGTTGATGGTGTGTGTGTGTGTGTGTGTTCAGTATTTTGCAGATTTGAGGAACAGCATAGTGAACAGTCAGCCTCCGGAGAAGCAGCAGGCCATGCACTTATGCTTTGAGAATCTGATGGAGGGCATCGAGCGAAACCTGCTCACTAAAAACCGAGACCGGTGTGTGTTCTACCTCCGTCACTGATCTCTCTATCCCTCTACCCCTCGTCTCTCTTCTTTCAACTCTGCCCTCTCTTTCTCTCCATATTCTCATATTCGCTCTCCCCCTTTTACACTCTCCTCTCTCTTTCTCCCTCTCTCTTCTCTCTGTCCTCTGTCATGTCTCTCTTTTTCTCTCACTCTCACTCCGTCTTCCTTCTTCTCTCCCCTCGCCTCTCTTCTTCTCCTTTGCTTTATTTTCTCCTCCATCTTCTCTCTGTCTCTCATTCCTTCTATCTTCACGCTCTCCTTTGTCTGTTCGTCTGTTATCTCAATCTTCCTCATCTCTCTATCCGTTTCCCCATCATCCCTCTCTTTTATTCTCTCTCTCTCTCTCTCTCTCTCTCTCTCTCTCTCTCTCTCTCACTGTTTTCCTTCTCATTCTTTCCACTCTCTCCATCTCTCTCTTGTCTCCTGTCTCTCTTCTCTCTGTCTTCTGTGTATCTCTCTCTCCTTCTGTCTATCTCTTCACTCTCTCCCCCTCGCTCTCACGCTGTCTCTGCCTCTCTCGTTCACATTTTCTCCATCTTTCTCCTTCTCCTCTCACGCTCTGTCCCTCCCACTAGTGTTGCGCGGGTTGGCTTTTTTTTAACACCCGCCCCAAACCAACCCGTCAGGAGATCCAAGCCGCCCAGCCCAATCCGCAAAAAAACGCGTGGATAATGACCCAAAAACCGACCCGACCCGAGGACAAAAAACAAAACACCGGTGAGCCTGTAGCCATGGAACCTACCAATGAAGGGTCATTTGTGACACTGTAACCCATAGATGACATAGATTTGTGCTGGATTCGCATTGAAGATCATGACACA